>OX031019.1:2220000-2285000 GCA_943736025.1 Tenthredo mesomela
TCGGGAGATAGCGAACCTTTTAAAATCGACGTAATATGTATTACATGCAGTAGAACTCGAGATACATAGAATGCCGTACTTGGAAGTCGGAGCGTTCTTGATGCCCGATTCGTTACCTTATATGGACTGAGAATGAACTAATTTGTTATTTCGCAATATTTCGTATGTTATGTTATAAATGTATGTGTGTATGCGAATGTAATGTATAAGTACGCGTGGCTGTGTTATAACGAGTACAGATAGTTCAAATATAAAATACAAAATATTTCGCATAAATATTTGAGAGCTAGAGAAAATGTGCGCTAAAATAAACTGCGATTATTATTTAATAATTGACTGAACAAATTAAGATTTAAAATAAAACAAGATCACTATGATATATTTATTCACACATACATGATTATATATATGTAGAAACAGAATTGTTCATTTATAGTATAGTACGCGTATAAATATATAGGGGAGAGCGGGGCAAAACGGGCAGCGGGGCAAAACGGGCACCTCGGCCAAATTTTCGAAATTAAATTCAGAAAAAAATCAAAATTCATTGGGAAACAATTTTTATTGAAAAAAAAAAAAAAATCTAAAATTTTCCAACATTTTTTTTTATTTTTCGGGGGAGCTGCCCGTTTTGCCCCGCTGCCCGTTTTGCCCCGCTCTCCCCTACACATTTTCTAAAAAAAAAAAAATATGAAACACCGTATATATTATATTAAGGTGATCGTTATTTGGGATATGAATAAATTTTTATCGAACAGATCCCCAAAATCAATTTTAAATAAGTGAAAGGAAACTTTATATACTGTAATTATTTTTATGTTATTTGGAGGAAATGATTTGGGGGAACAGATCGATAAATATTTATTCATACCCGAAATAACGACCGCTCTAATACATTATACATTAGGGTGATCCTCAATTCGGTCATATTCGAAAATGATGACCATATATCGACGCCCGATACGAATAACAGCACATTTCAGATTCCGGGTGAAAAAGAGCACGTTTCAAATTCCGGGTGAAAAAGAGCATGTTTCAGATTCCGGATGGAAATGAACACGTTTCAGATTGAGAATGAAAAATAACACGTTTCAGATTCACTCGAAAACTAGCACAATTCAGGCGAAGCGAATATTACTCATTAGTAAGTGTCAGGTAGGTTTGTTATGAAATTGGAAATGCACAATTATGCACAAAAACTCGATTCAATTTTATCATTGAATGATTAATTCAATCTTATAATAAACCTACCTGACACTTGCTAATAAGTAATATTCGGTTCATCCTGAATTGTGCTAGTTTTCGAGTGAATCTGAAACGTGCTATTTTTCATTCTCAATCTGAAACGTGTTCTTTTCCATCCGGAATCTGAAACATGTTCTTTTTCACTCGGAATCTGAAACGTGCTGTTATTCGTATCGGGCGTCGATATATATATAATATAATATAGTATAGCAGGTATATTATATACAGAAAAATCATACAACAATCGGTTGTTTTTTTTTTTTTTTTTACGACATTAAAAACACTGGGGACGGTTCAATTCGTAGAGTATTTAAATTCTCCGCATTATTTTCACACTATTATAGTCTCTATTTACATATTTAAATATATAATATCGAGTTTTATAAATTAATAATCTTAAATATTGGTATAAGTACAGTTTACCGTACCGAAACGCCGTTAATCGTAATCCCGTTTCTAGGGGTGGGTTCTGCCTCGTAATGGCCAGCCCTGTTATCGTACGTTCTGGTACCGTTGCTACCACCGTACCTGAAACACGTTTAACACAATTATCACATCGTATAACTCCGAGGAGTATAAAATCCTGAATAACCAGCTCCTATATAAAGTGTTACACGTACATGCTACCGGAAATGCTGTATGGACTATCGTAAAGTCCTTCTTCGGGTACGTTTTCGTACATCGTATTCGGCGTTCCGTCGTTAAGACTCGCGTAGGACATCACAGCAGCGTTTTGATCCTCTTTACGTTCTGCTGCCTGGACATTCTCGGTGTTTTTAACAGGCGTTGCCTTCCGTCTGAAACGATCATTGAATTCAATGAATCATGGTCTCAGAACTGATTCTCTATATTCATATGCAGTTTTCCGCAATACTTACAATCGCAGATAAATCAGTCCAAGTATTAGTAGTATGAAGAGAATGACTCCGGCGCCAATTCCGACGCTAGTTCCGACGCCCTGGGCTTCGGCAATCTCATTCGACACCACTGAAATGGGAACAATGGAAGTGATACTCTTTTGAATAAGAAAAAACGAAGGAAAGAATAACATTTCCTGAAAGTTATGTCCGCAAGAGTTGCACTTACTCTCGCAGGTTGGCTCCTGGCCACTCCAAATGCCTGTGTCGAGACATTTTCTTAGGAAAGGTCCGACCCGTTCGAACTGTGGAAGACAGTGATATTCGGCAGCGCCTCCGAAGGTAGTAGAACCATTGACAACGATAACTCTGCCATTGTCAATCGGCTCTGGATGCTTGCAGTCAACAGCTGAAATCGTAAGAACACCAGTGTGATTATGGTTTTGATAGAAAAACGAAAATTTCTTCTCATCGAGGAGCTTAAGACTTTGGATATTACAGAAACAGGCGGGAATACTGCCGCTCCAAGACCCATTCTGCAGACAGATTCTCGTCTCGTTTCCCTCCATGTAAAATCCCTTCGGACACCCGTAGTGGGCAACGCCACCTACGCTGTGCGTCGAAACCCGGGCCGAAAGTACACCAGTTTTCTCTGGATCCCTGCATCTGATCTCTGAAAGAAATAAGCATCAGGATTTAGCCCATATGGTCGATTTATTTGCTTGTGCTGGTCAACTGCGTAGATCAATTTACCTCGACATACTGGAATATCATTACTCCAAGTAGCGTTTTCGAGGCACAATCTACGCGCAAAACCATCGAATTCAAAATTTCCATCGCATTCATAGAGAGCCGCAGCTCCGTAATAGGACGCGTTCGATGTCAGTGTGTAACGACCGTGTTCTATTTCCTCTGGTTTGCCGCAGTCAACGTCTGCCAGGAAAACATGAAAATGTTTTTAAATATCAGTACAAGATCGACTGATGAGTATGTGGCGAAAAATTTGTAGTTTTACTCACAAACACACTGAGGTACTTCACCGCTCCAACGACCGTTGTCTTCGCAAGTGGATAGTGGCTCACCAACGACTTTATAGCCTCTTTCACATCTGTACTTAGCCAGGGCGCCTATTTTATAGGATGTCGCACCGGTGTTGGAGTTCTCGACGGTTCCAGTCCTGATCAACGTTCGTCCGTACATTCTATCGTTACCTGTGACAGAGAGGATTCCGTGTTCTGCTAGTATGGGTTCCGGACAGCGAACCTCTGTGTTAAAAAAAGAAAAAAAATTAGAAAATCGGATCAGAATGCGTCAGTTTTATCACACATCAATTTTCTCACCTTCGCATTTTGGAGTTCCATCGCTCCACTGACCATTGTCTAGACAATACCTCCTGGGGACACCGTTCAACCGATAATTTCGCGTACAGGAGTACGAGATCTCGCTACTTAGGTGCGTCGTTCCATTCGCGTATTCTACCGCGCCGTATGGAACTGGCTGAACTTTTCCACAGTCGATGTCTGAGAGGGGAATAGAAATCGGAAAGAGATGATTTATAGAGGATTAATAATAAGAACACAAGAGAAACGGTTCATTAGGCTATGGAACAAGGTCTCTTTCTTGGAGAAAGGATGAGACGGGGTACTCACGAACAGAAAACCAGCGTTTGGAAATAACAAAGAAAAATATGATGTTTTACCCACATAGCGCAGAAGAATCTAGTCACTTTAACTAATGATGAATAAATAATTAGGGAAAGAGAAAGGCTATTAATTAACAGACTTGATACAACTCACATTCACAGCCAGGTACTTCCCCGGTCCAATATCCGTCCTTGCCACATGTGCGTCTTGATTCTCCATGCATAAGGTATCCAGCCTCACAGTTGTACTCAATCACACTATGAACATTGAGGTCATAACCGACGACGTAACTTCCGGTTGGTACTTCGGGTTCCTCGCATGTTATCACTGTCAAAAAATGAATATCATGTGTGTCTTCTCTCAAAAATTTGCTCATTTCATTATGAAATCAGAGTTTTACAATAAAAATTACTCACGCTCGCACGAAGGGGTTTCGTGGCTCCATTTACCATCCCTTGTACACTCGTGCCTGGCTTCACCCAGGAGCCAGTAATCTGATGGACAAGAGTACTCCAGAAGACTGTTCACCGTCGTAGTTCCATTGATCAGTGTCACTGTGCCGGATTCAATCTGGGCTGGAGCTCCACAGTCCACGAATCGACACTGTGGTGCTTTTCCAGACCATTTCCCGCCGATGTCACACTCCAAGACCTGAGATTGAAGAACACCGCGTTTCTTGAAACTGTACGAATTCTTCCACCGTGGTGGTACTTGAGAGATACTTACATTATCGCCGAACAAGACGAACCCATTTTGACAGGAATAGGTTGCTTTCGATCCAGCCCGTCTCCCTGAAGTAGCTACCAACCCTCCGTTGATTTCTGGTGGCTCCGGGCACCAGTCGACTGAAAAATGTATTTATAATTAGATTTTGATGTGCTGAAATCTCTTATTAGGTATCAAAGTGAATAGGACACTTACACATGCACTGCGGTTGACTTCCGGTCCACAAGGCAGCGTCGCCACATTCTCTTCTCGTATTACCAGCCAAGGTGTAGTTTTCCTTGCAACTATATTCCGCCAAAGCACCGTGGGTCGTTCTTCTATTTATTAGAGTCACTGATCCGTGGTCCAAGCTTGGCAATGGACCGCAGTCCACGACTGTTGAAAGATATCCTTATTATCCCACTTATGACTCACAGTAATATTGGAAAATATGAATGTGTGAAGTTCGTTATAGATTCTTATATAGAGTAATAAAACCGCATAATTATACAAAAATCAGCTCACATTTACAGTTCGGAGCATTGTCGCTCCAGAAACCTGATTTTGAACATGTTCTCGTCTGGGAACCGACCAGCATGAATCCCTCCGGGCATTCGTAATCGATTATAGATCCTACCAATCTCTCGTTTCCGGTTATCGTCGTGTTTGCTGATTTGTCGGGGCTGCCGCAGGTTCTTGGTTCTTCATGATGAAAAATAAATTTTTATTAATTCAAAAATCATAAAGGAAGATTATTTGGACGACAATAATTGGTTTCGATTCCGAATCAGATGAACAGTGAGGGAGGAAGCTAAACCGCGTTATTATTGGGTATTTCTTTTCATATTCAAAGAGCGTGTAATATATGTATAGTAAGCAAGGAGGATAATTGGGAGCTTCAATTCGCAGTAATCCTGTTGTTATTCTCAACAGTTGCACAGTAAAAGAATTTCGTGTCTGATTCATGGTCATTTGGAATTGACACGTGGGAGCTGGGAACCGGAGAGACAAGTTATTCGCATTGTGTTTACTGCATGAACAGACCACAATCTTTCAAGGTTTCCCAAAGCGCTAATAATGGTATCATTGTGCAATTTAAAGGACATCAAAACAGCAAGTATAATGACATTTTTTCTCAGATCGATCTGCTCTCCCATCCATTAGCAACTCGCTACTTACTGCTCTGGCAAATCCAGTGCAGATAGTCCAGGTTACATCCAACATCGTTCCAAAGCCAGGCTCTTCCACCGTCAAGAACTACGCAGTTCTGTTCCCCGTTGTAGTTATTCGGTTGGTCTTTACCCCATGCTGGTTTCTGCACGATTTCACCTGCAAAAAAAAAAAAAAAAAATCGTAAATGTTGAAGCCAGACCATAGATTTGTTTATGGACGTGAATTAAGTGAGCAGAAACTCACCGTCAACCCATCGCCACGTCCTTGCGGTTATTTGCGGTTCCTTTTCGGCTCCTATCCAAACCAGCTGGGTTTTCAGCTTGTCTTTTCTTCTCTCCAGATTGTTGAGAATGAATTTCGCAGAGGCTCCCTAAACGTGAAACATGAATCCATTAAATGTACCGTAAAATCTTATTTCTAAACGATTATGAAAGGGTATAGTCTTACCATGAAGCCGTGGACCAGATCGCCTCCACGACCTTGACAGTAGGTCCTGGCATCGCGGTAAGATCCTCCTTTGGTAACTATGAATTCATAGCATGTGGAGTTGAAGGCTGCTAGATCTGTGTCAGCGGGAGTACCAGCACTCGCACATCTGTCGACCGAGAACTCTGGAAACGAAAACGGAAGACGACGTATTACGTGGCTTTGGCTTCAATTCAACAGACCGGAAGAATGGCTGGTCTGGTATGTCAAGGTTCATTGCCACCGGAGTTAAGGAGACAAAGAACCAAGAGGCGCAGCTTAGCCAGGAACCATGGAACATAAGTTTCCGGTTGACGGACCGTAAAAATAATGTACAACCATGAGAACGTCTATGAACTTTATGATCAAGCAATTGTACAGAGGTTTTGAATCTCACCATCAGTCGCGAATACTTCGACCTCGCAAAGACTGAGACTTCCGTCTACCCCGACGAGTTGAAGGAATACGTATTGTCCGATCAGGGCTCTCGCGCATGTGAGGGTCTTCGTGACTCCCTCTTCTGTAAATCAAAGTTAGTTATGTTACCTCAAACAGAAAATAGTGAGGAAAGAAAGATGTGGTAAAAGTGTAAAAATTGTTCGTTACCAATCGTTCCTGGGAACCAGGCGCACAATGGATTCCTCTGTAGTTCCGTGCTGCTGTTACCAACGCGGATTTCGAGGTCCTTGAGCGGTTGGTGGCCTGAAATAACGACGGATATAATATACTGATTTTCAGCCTTTCCACTAGGTACTCATTGTCTTTTCAGAAAAAACGTGACTCTCGGTTGGATCATTGATACCGACGTTACGATTAATGGATCCTGACTTACCGCAGCAGCCTCTCGTAGTAACTCTTACAACCTTTACGGTGTATTCTTTCATCAGTTCTACCCTCCACCAAGGGCTGTATTCTTTCTGTGTTTCGGTACACCGACGTCCATCATGCTCGGTACCGACGTCGCCGTCGTTTCCGTGGGCAGCCTCGCCTCCTCTTACAGTTGTCGACTGGTTAGTCGGTTTGCGAAAAGCGACGTTAGTTCCTATAGGAATTACAAGATATAGAATTTTGTCATCTCATGACGATGAGTGGTTGAAATTGATGCAATGCAGGGTGAAATTTTCATTGACTTCGATTCTGTTTCTCATTATTGTCATATTCTATGTCTTATAGTATATTAATATAGGTGTAGTATAACAGAATCGAAAGCAACGATCGAGTACTGTCATTGCGCGCAATGAATAGAAATGATAATATACACGATGGCTGAAAGCGCGAGGCACAAAAGAGAAAGTGAACGGTGTTACGCGAAGGAGAGACTGACTTTGTCGTTTAAAGATTGAACGCGTATAGGTATAAATAACAGGTGAAATGTCCCAAGGCAAAAGATGTGCCTGACTGGCGGCCGGTTTCATTGCTTGAAGAAGAAGAAGAAAAAAAAAAGAAGAAAATAAATGAGACGAGTATAAGAGTGCGTAATCTGTAGTCTAGACGTTAACAGTAATTACAACTCCTCCTCCTCCTCCTCCTAATTGTACCACGTGTTATTATTTCATAGCACAATTTTTTTAACAAAAATGATAAACTGAACTTGGATTTACTGCACTTACCACAAAACGGCAAATCTCCTTTCCACTTCCCTTTATTCGTGCAGGTCACAGTGTCCTGGCTGAAAATTGAAAGATTTTTCATTGCAGAATAAAGAGGGCTGCAGGGTGTAACATTTATAAAATTTCTAGATTTCTAGATCGTGTATTGTTATAATATTTCGTAACACTTGATCGTTCGATTGTTACAGATCAATGAACAAATCGACTTACCCGAATAACTCGTAGCCTGCATCGCAGGTGTAAGTTGCTATGGTTCCAGAAGCCAGAGTTTCGCTTGATAGAGATACCCTGGCGTTCACTGGTACAGCCGGATGGCCACATCTCACGTCTGTGTCTGTTCAGGAGTAAAAAAAAGTAGAAAATAACAAGTCATGCCGATTTATATGTGTTTTGAAGTCGGTGAAAGAACGAGAACACAGTTTGACATTGGAGAGTGACTAATCGGTGTTAATTTCTTTCGTCGATTAACACACGTGGCTACGATAACGATCACGATCATTTTTAGAAACGGCGTCTTGCGAAAATCTATAAATTCGGTTCCACCTTAGACGTTGAACTTGAAATTTAGCGCATAAAATTGATTTCTTAGTTGGTAGTCACGCGGTACGTCCGTAATTGAATGAGACGACGTGATTGGGGGCTCGAGACTTTGGCTAGCTGTACAATCGCTGCTGCATCACTGCCGATTTATAAGAAACAGGAAATCCTCGCTCTGCTTGGCTTTTCTAATACCGAAATGTGTTCCAATTAGTTCCTCTCCGATATTAATGGTAATTAATTTCGCCATGACATTCTATATAGCTCCTCAAATATCGGGCTGATATAAAAATAAGAAATTGCTCCTCATCTTCCTGCATATTATACCGCAATTCGAAGCCTACGCCAATACCGTTCAGATTCCGATGTCTATTTTTTGCGCAATTAGCCATTCGATAAGACCAGAATTTAAGAATCGACCTATAATCTCGACGTATTATAATTATCTTCCTCTATATTTTAATATTCAATTCGTAAATTATTTTTGCATTAATGCCATTAGTGCAGCGTAATTCTGTTTGTAACTAAATCGCGAAGTAGACGCCAGTGAGCATCGCGAATTCGCGAACCGTGACGTACCTTGTTTTGCGCTTGCCTCGCTTTGTTTGACGAGAGTCAGTAGATTGTGTGTTGGTAATGGTTTTCCGCGTTGAATGGATACAGCAGCGCGTGCTTCGCTTGCCCTAGTCAGGTAATAAAAGAGTAGGTACTAAATTTATTTCGGGTATTAAAATTAGTAGATCCTATGATGATGATGATGATTCTTTATAACGCTACTTTGAAGAATAATTTTCGCAAATGCAGAGAAACTTTCTTGGCCGTTGGTATTTGATGTAAGCGAAATTTCTGTCTTAAGAGAGAACCTGCGACCGCGCATAAAGTTTCCTTAAAAGACGACAAACTTACGGAATGCAATACGAGCCTTTCACCTAGTAATCAACGCCAGCTGGGCGTTTTGTGAGGAAGAAACTATACAGCGACCTGAAGAATCGGAATCGAGTATTCTCTCTTTAATGACAATATTATCGCAGTGAAGCGACTGCAGCCTTTGACGATCTGCAGCCAATTTATTCCATCGATATAAATTCACAAATGCTGCAGAAACGGACGCGACTATGTCCGACTTTCTACAACATGCCTATGTTGATGTTCTAATGCGCGGTTGTTGCGATATCTACGAAACTAGCGCCCCGCATATCATTCCCGAGGCTTTCCCTATGCATAAAAAAACTCGCGATCTACTTTTCCTCGTATTAATTATTCAATTATGAACAAATTATTGACATGGGAACAGAGATTCTTTGTTAATCGGAATCGCGATGCACATGCAAGGAAATCGTCAAACGAGTAGAAAAAAGTAAAAGAAACGGTGTACAACCGACAAAAACCTATAAGCATCTTGGGTCTGGGTCAACCGGTTGATGGTCTTGGCGATGCTCATGGTGTTCATACCGTCGGTTGGAGGTCGGGTCGCGCTGGGAAGGCCTGGGCAAGCTTATGCCGTCTTATTTCTTACGTCTTAGGTACGACGTACGTTGTGCCCTAGAAAATGCCCGAGTAACGGTACGACCACTCGACGCGCCAAGAATTCGTTTCAAACCACGTCTCGCTCCCTCCACTCTCTTGACTCGAAACTGACCTTACTTGACCCGAAGTTCTAGCCACGAAATGGAGCCTTATTAATTTTTTTTTCTTCCTCTTCATCGTTTATGAATAATAATGGATAGTAATGGATAATAATGATGGAAAAATCCACAAACTGCTGTATGAAAATAATTTTTTCTTGATATTTTGGTCTCCTTGAATCCCACTGGCGTTTTTTTTTTCTCTGCTTTCGATTCAGACGCGGAAAGCAGCAGCTATTTCTAATTTGATATGCGTATGCAGGAAGATTGTTAAAAATAACGGAAAAGTACCTTCGCATATACACATTATACACAATATGCGTCGAAAACGAACTTTATAGTTTATTCACGTAATATCGTAACCGGTTCGCAATTTTATCGAATAACACTTTCGCGATGGTCAGTTGCGGCTGGTTTAAGTCAACTTTGAATATTTTTAAATGTCAAGTAAGCTGCAGTGCCGCAGCACCAACTCGCGCCGCTATTCGGTAAATTGTGTAATTTATTAGTCACTATAAGTCAGTAGCTGTTTGTCTAGGTAAAATCGTGAAGACAAATATTAAATTCTCATACATGTTCTATAATTTTATAAAATTTGATCAAAATTTTACAAATTTTATTAATTAACAATATAAATTTATTTTATACACTCAGAAAAAGGTCTTGTTGACACAATCAAAATTTGGGTCATTATATATGCACAATCACATTTTTTGTTCAGTCAACCAAAATTTTGTTGGAATAGCCAAAATTTTGGTTATCCCAACAAAATTTTGGTTATCCGAACGAAATTTTTGATTGACTGAACAAAAAATGTGATTGTGCATGTAATAACCAAATTTTGGTTGTGTCTACAGGACCTTTTTCTGAGTGTACATATACAATTATATTTTTTCATCAAATAATTTTCTGCAAATGAATAACGATCTAGAATATAAATTGCACTTAAATATGTAGTACTATAGTACACAAGGGAAGGGATATAGCGTTCTGATTCGAACAGTTGAGTTTACCAATCTATTGTTTCCCACCAGTATAATAATAGTTTCGAAACTTTGGCCAATCTTCCCAACGAATTAAACAGTTATGCAAATCCTAATGGAAGCTGGTATATCTCCGTTTAATAATCACCCTCCGCATAACTCGTACCGATTTATTCCCATCGTTATAAAAAAAAAAAAAACCGTCTAGAATAGATTTACGTAATTACCTACTCTATGTGATCGATCAAACAGGACAATGAACGATATCGACGAATTCGAACGACACGTAGGTACTATATCCACCTACCAACGATACAATCCACTCATTTTAGCATTTCGATTTTCTATTGTCTGCACAATTGTTTTTTTTTTTTTTTTTCTTCTTCTTTGGTAACACGTACTCAATTGATTCAGAGCACTTTCACTGATCGTGCAGAGCGTTCCGGTATGTTTATGCTATGCTTGAATTAGCTTAGGTCAGATTATCCTGGCTACGCATTTATAAGGCTCGCTTTTTCGGTCAGAGTATAAATTGCTACGTAAAAATTCATTTATGGCTGAGAATAGAAAATTATTGATAAAAAAGAAGGGAGAATTAGCCAATCGCATATATGTAACGATGGAGATATAGTACCTACCTACCTACTGCATGAGGCAAAAGGTCGATTCCAGCAAACGTTGAACTACTATCTAATATGAAAAGCATATCGAAGGCCCCTGCAGGGTCTGACGAGAATAGACACTGTGTTAAATGTTACATCGATCTCACTGAATAGTTATACTGTATTTATATGCACGTAATGTGTTTATATAGGTACTGTATATACATACGTATAACTATTCTGCAGTGCACTTTGTTATCACCTGACTCAATCTATGATCTAGACGTATACTGATGTATTAGAATTTATATACTACAGCAGGTATGTGCGGTGCCTGCAGTCTCTAATGCAGTTTACAGCCTGCGGGAATTAGATCCGTTAATCCTGAGCTAGTTTGCAATAAAGTAAATCCACGCCCTCCGATATTGCGCCTTTACGTTACGATTTATAGTCATTTGATGTTTTTCTGAACATTTTTTTTAACTTAGAGACTTATTAGTTAACTTGTCGATCACTAATCATCGAAAAATTGTTCCAAAAGGACCGATCAAACCGATTATTGATGTATTGAATTCTGATCTCGACCCTGTAAAGGTTACTAGCCCGTATTCTATATGACGTGACTGTTGTCTCGATTCGTGAGTAAGTGCGAGCAAACCTCTTCGTCAGATTTACCGGTTTAGGAAATAGTGACGCGTACCTGTCTGGTTTGGTAAATGTGAGATGTGAGAAGATACATACGTGGACGTAGGGTATTTTAGAACTCACTCACGTACGTGTATAGACAATTATACTCCATCCGGATAATTTACCTAATGGAAATATATATGCACATAATATGTACGAGGCTTAATTGTACAAGGAACGTTGTTTAGGAGCTGGTAAAACTGGATATACGTCCTGAACTTTTGAACGTGATTTATTCTCGAGGCTTCCCCATGCAGGGGCCGGGTCGAAATTCCGAATTTCAATATATTATGCGACTCATAGTTCTTTTTCACCTTCTAAATTTCAAAAAACTTTGAAACAAAGAACACCGAAGGTTAAAAATTCCAAAGCTAAATATCCGAAAGGTGAAACCTCCGAAACCTGAAATCCACACATGTTACATTCAGTGTTTGATACCTCGGGCTGTATCGATCGTCTCGTAACCAATACAAGCCAAATTAGTCGAATTAAGATTTACTTTTTGGGAACAAAAAAAAAGTCTCCAAATTCTATCAATTATTCATGACATCATAATAATATGAAGTTATCGAACGAAATAGATGAAATGGGTTTTCGCAAAGAGGGTCGCACGATCGGAATGAACTATTTTTTGAATTTCGAAACAAGCTGATGAGACTGTATAACCCGATTTTGTTATTACACCTTGCAAAGAACGTTTGCGACACATGACACTGCAACATCATAACATAATAATATGCAGTGTCTGTATAAACGGCAAAAATTTTGTTTAATTCGTGATACCGCAACTAAATAAAATTAACTTCACGACAATTGAGAGTTTAACTGACGTAAGAAAGGTGTACCTGTACTCAACTCACGGTTTCAACCTCAAGTAGAAATTCACTATTACATAATAACATGGCGAGTGATCCTTGCTAAATAAGTACCGGCTCGTGTCAGAACTACCCAGGTCTATATAGTAGCTTAGGCGCAGCTAAATACTTGTTAAAGTTTCTTATTTTATGACAAATACTATATAGCCGATCACTCGGGGCCATTGACTCGTTTGGGTTTAAAATTAACAGATTAAATCGCATATTTGGACTCGTCAAATTTCTGTTATGGTCTAGTGAGAAATTTATTTCTATATATGTTATAGAAAAAAACATGGGAAAGTTTCGAATGTTTATAACATGAAATCATCGTTGCTTGATGAGGTCGTTGGAAATATACCCGGAGTATATAAGATCCCACGGATTTTAAGACATTAGGTACTAAACATTCGCGGTACCAGTCGCAGGAATAAATTTTTCCACTTTTTCGAGGCCGGCTAAGACATTGCTATACGAACGGGTTCCTTTCGAAGAGCTAAAAGCCGAACGAATTTATATCAACGACAGGTGAGAGTCGGCCGTTTATGGCTAATACACACAGTTTTTTTTTGTTTTTTTTTTTATGCATGCGAACATAAAGTATCTCGATAAATCGCTCTTTGTTTAATCAAATCTCAAGGATATATCTAGCCAGCCATGAACGCGATGAATAAATACCGATTTTCTTCCCATACTTTCACATCGGTTCTATATCTAGATACGCTACCTCCAAAATATCGAATTTGCATTGGCATTAAAAAAAGTCGCTCTCATCAGCTCCGAAATATACATATAAAATTTAAAAAAATACCGTTAAATCGTCCAATGCCGATTCTTTTTAAACATATGTTCAATCCAGACTTCCATTCGGTATTGCCCGCTCGCCCGCTCGCCCACTGTCCTCGAATATTCTCTGAATCTCCGAGGTCATCCGGTTTATATGTATATACATATATATTTATAAATACATTTATCTATATGGTTATAAGGAATATGAGCGGAAAGGATCCGGAGTTTGAAATTTTTTGGTAAAAACAAATGTGTTGAAAAATCGATGCATGTGACAAACCTTGATCGATCGTTAATGTTGCCGGTATAACGGCAGCTATCGTAACGAGACACAATAGAAACATGTTTTTCCCGCGCACGACAATGGCGACACTTTTCACAGTACGTCACATTGACGATGCACTGAAATTTTTCACTGCGATATATTGGTTGACTGCATCAAACGAACGATATCCTGGATTGGTAAGAGGTAATGGTAATGGTAATGAGGAGTCAGTTCCTCCTCTCAGCTTGTTTTTGTAGAGTAAGTAACTGGCACACACAACCGCGTCGTTATACCGCAAACGCAGATATAATATATATGAAATATAATATGTATATGATAACGATTCTCGAGATGGTAATTGAAATATTTATTTATCTATTCATTTCCTAGATATACACGAGCAAACTTTCACGAGTTGTCACAACCAGGCGAGAAATCACATCGCCAAATCCAAATCGGAACAATTTGCACACTGGCACTGCATAAGTCACAAGATGTTACATAGGTAAACCCACGACGCGCCAATGTCTTCCTTGAGTCGAAAATTTGCTCATTAAATTACAACTCAGATTAAATTTTTTCGATCAGGTCTAACGACCAGGACGTTCTTTAACTCCAGGCATTGAAATCGCCTATTTATTTTCACTCGATTGCAGAATTTAATTTGACAAATTTGACAAATTGTTGAATACATGCACTTTCAGGAATCGTTACTGCAGTTAGTCTTTCTTTATTTTTGTTACTCTTTTCACACAAAAACGAAAAAAAAAAAAAAAAAACACACACACACAATGTGCGGTATATCGTATCCTGTTTATTTGCAACAAAGAGAATGGCATGTAGGTACACTGTCGAATTCAGGTATAAAAAATGGTATAAAATTTGTATTTATTTACGTGTACCTATATAACAGGGTTCTCTACACAGTTCCTCAACGACGCGTTCCCTTCACCGGTCGACGGATCACTGTTCCTCATTTCATCGTCGAGGAGACCTGCGGCTAACGCAATGCCCACCTTGGACCTAAGGCTTCTCAATATGAAAGTATAATACAGACTACGTATATATATATATATATGTACCTATTATATACCTACGCCTCTGCACTGAGAACAGAGTTGAGACTTGCTCTATTATATATTTCGAAGTATGACTTGAAGAACCAGTTGAATTTAACTATATATTATGCAGCTAGAATTAGTAATGATGATCTCTTGAAATAAATCCAAAATCAAGGTATTTTTTTTTTTTTTTTTTGCAATTTTTTTTATTCAACTACTTTGAACCAACAGCAGTGAATGTTTAATTTGTTATTTTTAAATAATGTAGGTAATTGGATGCTGTGCGACCTGAATAATCAGTTAAGTAGAGAAATCATTTTCACTCTGTGCACATTGCGCTTATTTTTATAATATCGTACTATGAAAGTGGTCCCACGCATGGAAAACTCGGTGTTATAGGTAGACAGGTAGGTATAGTTGTTTGCTAATTAAAAATGAAAATCAGCAAATTGCAGCCTTATATGTTATATACATAGAATTATAGATATATAGGCATTATTGCGCTTTGACGGTGCAGATCCTAGGCGATAAGTATATTAGTACCAAGGTACTTAGACGTATGGGAGTATAAATCCGCATTACAGTAATTAAAACGACTTCGATTCTAATTATCATATAATACCTATACTACGTTATCATGTAGGTATGAGAATTCGAAGACTGTAACACGGGATATAAATCATTCGTTTCGTTTTTATTCTGGAATTGAAAGAAAAAAGAAAACAAATAATCGGAAGCACCAGCTGCGGTGTGAAAAAATAATCGACTGCCACTTGCACTTTCGATCTCAATCAGGAATTAAGGTTATTGGGCGGATTTATAAACCGATGTAGAAATAATATTCAAACAGGGGGAAAAAGATGACCGTTTGAGGACATTTTAAATTTTTGCAAACTTTGATCTTTATGGAACATCGAAATTCACCCGGAAATCAAAAGATCCGAAAATTTCAGTCCATTTCTCAGGATGCGCCAGGACATAAAGTAATTCATTCTAATCCAGATTTTGAAACTCTTTTTTTTTTCCAAAAATCAAATCTTGAGACGATTCATTTGACCAGTTATTGGTTCCGATACGATCGATACGATCGGAGTTATCAAACACTGAATAAATACACGCGTGGATCTCAAGTTTCGAAGATTTTGCCTTTTGGATCTTCAGCTTCGGAAATTTGAACCTCTGGTGTTCTTCGTTTGAAAGTTTTTTGAATCGACTGTGTAAATCATCGGGGAAATACTCTTTTCAAAAACTGTGCATCGGTTACATTGAAATTTGGAATTTTTACCATTTGGGACTCAAAAAATTCAGAATTTCAACCCGACCCCGTAATACAAATGTCTACATCTACAATGTGCCCAGATCTCTAAGAGCTTGAATGACCGCGTTGAACTCTTCGTCGTTGAGCATGTTCTGGTCGTTATTCAGTCTTGGAGGTCACTGAAGTCAAGGTCCGCTTGCAGCATGAGGTATGATAGTATCCCGGGGGCCTTGTTTACCTGATTAAATAAGAAAGGAAGTCCCCTAGCTAGTGTTAAAGTGTAAAAATATATGAGTAAACTAACCGCCCTGGGCAAACCTCGAGAATAATCGTGTAGACCCGGTTGTGATCGGTATTGTACCGTTAAACCCGTGTACATATTCGCACCTTGGCTTTACCTCTCCGTCGATATCTCGCTAACGCAATTAACTCCATCTCCATCATGCTCACACAACATTTTACCAATATCTGTACATAGTACACAATATTTGTGTACACAAATCTATACATGTATACACACAGTTTTTTCCTTTTTCTTTTTTTCTTTTTTTTTCTACTCTACTCGATTACGTCACGCTCTGTTGGTGCCCCTTTCACCTGGAGCTGCAAGGTTCAAACTCGGGGAGCGCCGCTAGCTGGGGTAAACCGTTCTCGAAAAATAGGATAAAAAAACAACTCGTTTACCTATTTTTATTCTTTTATAGAAAAAAAAAAAACATTTCCTAATCTCGCAGTCCAGAGTTACGAAATTTGAGTTTAATGCGACTGTGATGGTCCGATCGTACCTCCATAAGTAGCTGTAAAAATGTTTCTAATGATCGAATCATCTTCAAAAATGATAATTAAAAAAGTAGTTTCAATCACAAAGTACTCGTACCTATATAAACGATGGTAATAAAATTTTGGAAAAATTCTTCAAGCCAGTTTATTAATCCGTGACCCTGCAGCCAAGAGCGCAGGCGTCGTCACCTCGATGATAGATATGCCAGGCGTCGCGGCGCAGAGCGTTACGCACGCGTGTTACGGACGCCGGGCACCAGGTTGGGATCTTCTTCGTAGTTGTGTCGACAATACTGCACAGACTATCTCGTAACCGGGTATATACATGCATGTATACATACACAGAGGTGAAAATAAGCTTTGAACAAGTTGCGGGGTACGACGATCCAACATGGCGCCGGTCGCTGTGCTGCAGCTACGTCAATACCGCAGTTATCACATCGCGTTAACACTTTCTATATTCATTTTATTCAATATTTGTTAAATGGAGATCTTCGACCAAGTGATGAGCGCCCGAATCCTAACTGGAGAGATTTGCACTTCACACGATATCCTCGTCGCAACTGGTATTCAAAAATTCACCCCTATAGTGTTCCGGTAATTGTTGACCAAATTTGAAAAGAAAACGGGTTACTGGATGTCCTGATCCATTTATTTGTACGAAAAAATAAACCCGAATGCATGCAGCAAGTGTGAAGCGGATGTATCAAAACCGTATTTCTACGTGACGCACACACCTATTTATACCTGTATCAAAAATATCAGAAAATACTTTCAGTCTTCTTTGGGTAAGACCATATTCAAACAAAAAAATTTTGAAGTACGAAAAATCGCGCGGTCATGGCTGAAGAGGGTACCGAGATTCGCGAGTGTTTGAGCAGTTGGCTGGCATATCTTCAGGTAAATAATTATGCCTCTAATTCTACGCTATACGCGTACATATTAATTATGGTCTAAGAATAAATTGACGATATTTTTCCCTGCCATCAGACCTTGAACGGACTTTGCTCAGCTGGTACAAAGCTCGCGCATTCTCTTCAGGCTCTTCTGTCTACGCATGATGGCCACGACGCTCTGGCAGCACGCTGTCGTTTGACAGGACAGTGTTTAGCTGGATGGGAAGAACTGACCAGAGCCACAAACGTGGCTAGTAATACTGTCAAAAGTCATGTTAGTCATGTGATGGCAGCACTTGGAGAGGCCCAAGGCGGTACTGTTGATTCCCAAGTCAGTAACTAGCCCGCAGAATGATATAATTCATATTCCTAGTCGTCATTCGTCTTTCAATTATCATTTTTCAGGATATACTCTGCGACAATCTGCTCACCTTCATCAATCTTCAATATCAGTTTTGTCTAGCCTGCTGCGAGTGTCTCGGTACGTTGATAAGGAGTCGTTCTCCTAAAAAAATATCGAAAGAACGAAATCCTTCATAGAGGTTCCCTTAATCCTGCGTCTAATTTTCACTCCCTGTTCATTTCTGGCTACAGGTGGAATGGCGGAATGTTCATGTTCCCGAACAGGGAGATCAGAATGTGACGTCGCAGCGTTACAAAGGTGTTTCGAAAGGTTATACAGTCCGGGCGGGTCGTCTTCAGGAGTTCATGGCGGTGCACAGCAACAGGCAAATTTACAGGGTCAAAGATCGCGTCTGCCATATCCGCTGTTTCCTCTGCAGGTACAGAGACGATGGTCGGAAACTGCGGCTGCTGAAATGTCAGGTTCGTCAGTTGAAAATGCAACTAGACGGTGGTCTATGCCTTGGGACTGTCGACATGTATCAGACTTTCTCGAAGCACCACAAACCCATCAGGATCAGACCAGAACCAAACTAAAAGTACCGTCATGTCACGAACGAAGCAGAGCACTCACTCCAGACTCTTTATGGCAGTCATCTACCATGGCCAGTCAGGACGGACTGCGAGAAGCGATACAGTTACTTTCCTGCAAGCCAGGTACGAGTATCTGCAAAGTTTTTTTCAAATCAGAAGAAGAAGAAGAAGAAGAATAGTGCCTTATTCTCTCATCCTGATTTCTTCATCAGGTATTAGGCCGTCTACACAGCTTTATCATCCCAGTCAGCACATACCAGGGGTGACTCTCACGACGTGTAGCTTCGACAGGAACAGTGATGGGTCTGGTACACCGTGGATGGATACTCGTTCGAGTTCTAGATGCTGGCCTCGCGATGCGGCTGATCACTCAGATCACTCTGGTACTATGATTGAATTGATCTTGCTTCACCCTTTTCTGTCTTATGCTATGAAAAATCGAGCGTGATATAGAGGAATGGGAATTTGATGACTGGATTCATCTTTTAATTCTGATTATGATTCTTCAGTCTCAGAACAGAGTGGGACCAGTGGCAGTGGTCACAGGGACAGCAAGGACAGTATTCACTCGCAAAGTGACCAGAGTGGAATCGGCCACAGGGAATCTGACGCAGGTAAATTATCGGTGGGATATAAACGCGAGGTCCGGAGTGATTCGATGGTCATTTTTTTAGGGATAGGAGAAGTCCTGGCCTCAAGGAAGAGCAGTTCATCAACAGACTCGTGTATTTCTGCACAAAGCCGGTCTGGTTCCGAAGGTGGCGTCGTCGGAGGGGTATAAAAATCCCTTAATTTGATATCAGGCGTTGTAATGACTAGAAAATTTTGAAACCTGGCTCACTTTTGTCTTCTAGGAATCGGCACGATCGCAATTATACTCAATGTGGAGTGGAGGCGACTTGCCTTTCATCAAACTTCCGGAAAGCAGCGAACAATCTGACAAAGAACCTCCGACATAATAAATTAACTCGTTAATTAAACGTTTTTTTATAATCGAGTCATCCTTCGCAGGCTGAAGGACAATATTTATAAATGTTATTAGGAATCGGGTCTTTTTGGTAATGATGAACATTTTTACTTTGTACCTCCTGCAGCTTCTCAACTTATATGTGACTCAAAGATATCATCTACCTGTCGATTTAGATGTGGATGTTTTATTAATGTTATTATATATAGGATTAAATTTCCATCACAGCTTAAGACCTGATATTATTACAATTGAATGATGTTTTGTTAAAATGAATATTGCGTTGAATAATACTTTCAATTTTATACTTTTTACCTAACTAATCATAGAATATAAAAATTTTATCAAATCGAGTCGAGAAGAAACTGAAAGAATATTTTATTTAACCTGCACCCTGCTTAATTAATTAATTAATTTATCAAAAATCTACTCATTTTGATTATAATTTTATTTTTATGGCACATTACACAATTACGATATCGATAACATTACTTTATATAAAACTTACGATAACATCGACATTCAATATTCATAAAAAAAAATAATAATAATAATAATATACAAGAATATATCGTACGAAGAGTGTTACGTCAACACCAGCCAGATTTACTTTTTTTTTTTTTTTTTTGCCAAAAAATTCCAATCTGCTGCGTGTCTCAAATTTTTTTTTTTTGCCCATATTCTGATGGAAGAATGAAAAGGGCTTTATCTTCGTGATTTCTGTTCAAAGAGTGCCAATGAATTTTCTCAATAGTATTAGTCGAGGATTTAAAGAACGACACAGATCTGCCTTTTTCTCCTCTTCTGTCGCAAATTTTTTTATTTCGCAACTGGATCAGCGGGTTTCAACGTAACACCCTTCATACATGCGGATATGTAAATATCCTTTCTTCCTATAACAACGAGTCGCAAATTTAATGAAAAATATTTACCCAGAATTTTTATCGCCAACCGAACCTCAGCAAACTTTCTACACATACATAATTCATCTCTCTTCGTTCATCTCACTTTGTAATTTTTTTGATCATCGATAAATTTTTGTCTGACGGAATGCAGTCACCTTCACATATTTTTTATAAACTCGAATTTCTTCATCTATTTGTCATGGCTTATTCTTACTTTACTAAAAAACAGAAGAAAAAAAAGTGATTCTAAATTCCGTATAAATATCTCGAGAATATTTTCCCTAATCCTCTTCTGCGCTGTCAACGTCGTCATCTTCCTGGCCGTAATCATCGTATTGATTATTGAGACTATCTTTCGGCGGGGGACACTGGGAACACCTCGATTCGTTTATCCCATAATTGATGCATGTGTTTCCAATGCATTCGCAGCAACCATCATGAAACCATCGATAACTCGTGGCTCCCATGCTCTGACACAACGCACTACACTTGTGCCAAGAACTGCACTGAGCCATGTAGGCGACTGAACAGTTCAATGTCATCACGGTGGATTTGATAGGCTGGATATCCTCCTCGACGGTTTCTAACGAAAAAAAACAAAAAAAAAAATGGAAAAAAACATGTAGTTCAGATCGGAATTCCTTCTTTGCTGCAATTCGCAAATATTTATTCATTCATTCACTCACGCATGTGATAGTCGACTTCCTTCTCTCTCTTAGGGATATAAGGAGCCATGTCAAAGTCTACGGGAAAACTGAAAGCTATCCATCGTTCATGGGGATCAGGCTCTGTCGTTAGGGCCTGAAAAAGTCCTGGTATTGGTTCGCTGAATTCTTCAACGTGGGACTTTTTGCTCAAAGGATTAGCCGTCACGTTTGGCTTCGGGCATAAATCTGAAATAAGTATAATTTTTCGGATGATGAAGCACCTCGAGTCCCACTCCGCTTCATCTCAATCAAGGCTTAACATCCCTTGACTAAATTGTGAAAAATATGATCCTTACCAACGCATGAGCAGCATTCATCGTATAGATAATTCAAGCAGGAAAAACAGTCCTTGCAACAACTGCAGGTGACCAAATCGCACTTGCAACTACCTGTGAGAAGGCATTTGCTCACTACGCTGGCACAAATCGCCTCGTTACAAGCTGATGAATGTTCAACCGCGTTTTGCAGTACCAAAATGAGAAGCAACGTGGACGATGTCCACCCGAGAAGAAGTGCTTTCCACAACTGCCCGGTCATTTTGTCGTGTCCTGAAAGCGATAAATAAATATTCGTTGGGTTACTGCGCGGCTACAGGTGAAATAATGTTACAATCTCGAAATCGCGAGACATAGTACAGATGAATGGATAAAGGTGCGCGTGTGGTGGAAGTGGAGAACGAACAAATGTCATAGCTGCAGTTATATTGCACAATGTTAATGTATCGCAATGTGTTCAATGTGTCTTATACTACATACGCGACAAGGATGAGGTTTCTTTCGATCATGCGAGTGTCCTGCTGCAGTTAAAACGCGTATATAGGTAGGTAATGGAAGTAAGTATGGGTACGTACGTATGGGGGGGCATGTATGCGTGTACCTGGTCTGTTCGAGTAGATGTTTGTCAGGCTAAGTAAGAGACAGGCGAGCCAGAGAGCCCCGCCTTGATCTCAACTCGTTATTTGCCTCTAGGCTATATAATAACTCGCATAAACCTGGTATACAGCATCCATATCCACACGCACGCACTCCGTAGTTGCGGCTGACATTTTAACTCTCGTATTCCGATATACCACAAAATTTTTATTCTCCACTTGATCAATTTTTTTATTTTTTTTATTTTTTTTCTCTTCAGAATACGAAGCTCCTCCTTCCTCCTCGCAGGAATTTGTCGTATTTTTCCATCACTTTGGAAGGCGTTGAATATCATTCGCATTTTTCTGGCTAGTAGGTAATCAAAGCGATCTGCTTATTGGCTAATAAACACTAAAACCGGATATCGCTGGTTCCAGTAATTTGGTACGTAAACACTCCCGCGGTCTCGGAATAGATTTTCCCGAAGCCTGGATCAGCGTAGGGTCGGTGAATTTGTTCTTAGTATTTCAGAATTGTTCTCTAAATCCAAGACGCGTCTAAACTCGCCACATTGCATCCCGCATATACGAGAGAACAGACACCTGGAGAATACTTATTCTCCTCATCTACCTACCTACGCACTTCTACCATCCAATATCACTCGGTCTCTTCATCTCCGAGTGCGTGCGTCGTGTACAACACGGGCTCAGTATACGCGGTTAATTATACACAAACGACTAAGTGCGCTTGTAGTTAAGTGTATGCTTAATTGTCAGGCGCCAGTTGGTTTAAAATGTAGTCATTATTCTTTTGAATAAAGCTGAAGCTGAACACCATAGCGCGGAAGTCCTCCGATTATTTCGTTATCCGAAAATTTGAAAATTTTATAATTGTTACTTACTGACACTTTTGGCACTTTTGAATGTGCAGGAGGTGGTCACTTTTCGGAACCACTGCACTCCCGGAACCTCATAACGCGATTTCTAAAACTGTAAATATTAAACTGCGTATGATATAAAATCGAACACTAAATAGCTTCTTGTATATAAAATGCGTATAAACCGCGTGAAACGCGTAAAGGCTGACGCGATCAGAGCTGGAGGCTGAACGTTCGACGGTCGCGGGCAGTCCGTGTCTAGTGTGTCTCTCAGTGGCTCCAACGAACTGCGTTCGAGACTGGTTCTCCTTTTTTTTAGCCTTTTTGTCTTACCTGCGGCCCCCCAGGAGCGGCTGCGCGACCGCCGTGAGTTTCGAACTGCCGCCAGGTCCTCGGGACCATCGCATGACTCTCCTTCTCTTCTCCACATTTTATTCTATCTCTTTTACTCTCGAGTTAGTAGGTACTAACGTGCGACGTTTGACCAGGGCCGTAATAAAGAGCGTGAGAAAAGCGATTAAAATTTTCGTCAAAATATCGAGTTAATGCCACTTCGTTAAACGGCTTAATCAGCCCACGACGACATTTCGCGATTCGTTCAGCACCGAATATCAAACAAACTCAATCGCAACTTAAGGATAAAATTTGCGTATGGATTTCCAAAATGTATATTATGCACATCATATACTCCACGACGGATAGTTACCGCGGCGAGACAGCCGTCTGACGTCTCATTTACCTCCCACTGTAATAAACTGGCATTTAACAACTTCCGCTGTTTCATATTTCTCTCTTTCTCTCTCGTATTTTTGTTTGGCCTTGTGTTAACATAGGCTTTTCTTCATAATATCTTGGAAAAAGAAAGAAATTAATAATTGAGAGAAAAATGTCTATAAGGGGGGTATGGTAGAATTTGACACACCGATCTGCAAAGGCTACCTGCGTAGCCCTGCAGTAGGGAAATTGGATACACCATTCCAAGAAGTTGTATATCTAATTCCTACCTGAAAGGTAGCCTGGGAATGGTTTGCCAGGATTTTAACTCCGGCTAATTAGACGAGAGAAACACTAGTTGAAAGCTGTGTTCTCTAAAAGTGGATGACCAATCGGACAGAGGTCCTACAGCATGACACACACGGGTCACAGGTATAGAGATCCCGTTCCTGTCCTAATGACTATTTAGGTGGAATTTTAGCCTGCGGTGTCCTCAGAGACTTGGGAGGTCTGTTTTTGCCTCTAGAATCCGGTCGTCCCTGTAGCTTTATGATTATAATAATAAATTTACAGAAATATAATTATTCACGAATTTATATTGCTGGCGAGGTCTGAAAAATTTTTACAACCGTCGCTGATATTCACAAAAAAAGAAGACGAATTTTTTTTTAATTTTATCATAAATTATATAGACGTAGAGACTTATTTTTTTTTATAAATTATCATCACAACGTTATAAATTTGATATCATTCTCCGTTTTTGGAGAAACTATTTCCTTGATCATCGCTGCATACGCCTTACCATAGGCAACCGAACGCACACGAAGCTTTCCGCAAGACACGCAGCGGGCTCAAAGTGTGCACGGAAAAAAAATTGTTGCTGAATTTACTATGTTAAGCAGCTACACGGAGAAAAGAGTATACTAAATTTCCTCATACTAATATAGTAATGCTTGGATATACTGCAAATATGACGATCATTCCTATACTGTATACAAAATATCACCATGCGTATAGGAATATTTCTATTATGCATGGTGACATTTAGTATAAAGTATAGGAATGATCGTCATATTTGCAGTATATCCAACCATTACTATATTAGTATGAGGAAATTTAGTATACTCTTTTCTCCGTCTACATATAGGACAACACTTTTTTGTAGTAGAAATTACCACAATTCTAGTATTTGGTACATAGGAACAAGTAAATTTCAATGTCCTAATGAGTAAATGTTACCACAATATTGTTGTCATTTCTACTGCAAAAAAGTGTTGTCCTATATCCAGCTGCTCATTTCTTTCTGTGTGAATGTTAATTAACGTTGATACCGATTGAATTGACATCATAGATTGGTGTATTGGTTTTTTGCTGAAAAAGGTGCCAAAAAATCATGAAATACTATGATCTAGATTCTAGACTAAGAAGTATCCGCATTAATCGAGAATATTCGTTATTTGATTCTGATTCTCAATTAAAGTAGTATGGTCGTCAAAAATGACTAGTTTTTCATAAATTTATTATGGCATAGTCGCCACATTGAGTATTCATCGAATTATTATATTCATAAACTGATGATTTCCCTGACATGTCCAGAAACAAAATAATACCCAAATTATGAACAAATGGCCAGATATCGATTTTTCATTTTTAATTGCTTCAAAATCAAGAAAAATCTAGTAGATTGGTTCGATTACAGTCTACGACGGCTTATTTTCTTCAGGAAACTATTCTCTATAATCCGACCGTGGTACTTTTTTTTCATCATGTTGGTGACGGTGAATATTCAATTTTCAAGACTGCACGTTTACAGATTTTAATAAACAAATAACCATATTGAATTGCCGATTGACAGAGAAAATAATCTGTCGCGGTGAATTTGTGGGAAATAGTTTTCTGGACAAAATGAGCCATCGTAGACTGTAATCGAACCAATCTACTAGATTTTTCTTGATTTTGAAGCAATTAAAAATGAAAAATCGATATCTGGCCATTTGTTCATAATTTGGGTATTATTTTGTTTCTGGACATGTCAGGGAAATCATCAGTTTATGAATATAATAATTCGATGAATACTCAATGTGGCGACTATGCCATAATAAATTTATGAAAAACTAGTCATTTTTGACGACCATACTACCTTAAGAAGATTTATAGCTGCAGGTGCAGCACAAGGGACAATTTGAAAATTGGACTTTTCGCGATTTATCTGTCTGCATGAGTTTGTCTTTATATATTTTTATTTCCAAGACGTACAATTGCTGTGTGAATAACAAATACCTACCTAAGCCTTCAGAATATGTTATACATATACTTATACTTCCCAACGGTCTATGTATATTGTTTAACAGTCTACCTGAAAGGTGTGCACAGTGAGCATCTCCAGTACTTTGAGAGCTCTTCTCATCAGCCTAATTAACGAGCCTAACTATTATCGCGGTGAAATATATTCTTTGTAAAAGGAGAAAGGTGAGTTTTGTCACATTTCACTTAAGTTTTAAACCGTAATATCGATAATTACTATTTACTAGTATATTAGCATCATGATGATCAATTCTAATAGATGTATTAATTTATGGAATTTTCTTCCATATCGATAAGGAACGATGATCGTTAATTGAACAAATCGAAACTATTTATTTACAGAAAACATGTGCAGATTTTTTATTCTGACATTGGGCTTGGCGCTAATTATGGTCCAGATGGCGATAGCGCTTCCAGTTCAGGGAGTGGATTTTAATAGGTTCATGGAAAATTATTTGTAGATAGAGACTCGAGTTGCATATCCTAGACTTTTATCAGTCTTTTCTTTTTTTTTTTTTAGAGATAATATAGGTATACGACCCCAATAAATTTTTCTTAAGTAAATTTAAACTATTATATAAGTCGTTGGATATGGATAATCATCTGCGGAGTATTAATTCCGACTTAACTCTTTAAGCGGCATTGACGCCATATGGCGTCATCCACCATTCAAAAAAAAAGAAAGAAAAAAAAAAAATTTTTTTTTTTTTCGTAATCAGTGACCTCGAAAACTCCGGGGTACCAAGTTTCGTGAAAATCCGAACACTTTTTTTTTCCCCCGCGTTTGGGGCACTTTTTCTTGCCGCTCAAGGGGCTAAAACTGTGCCAAAAAGGGTCAGGCAATGGAAAGTAAAAATTTTGCTCAACTGAATTTAATTTTTGTTTTACTGTATAATCTAATCTAATCTAATCTACGCAAAGTAATTTAGGTACCTATACAATTTATTACTGAATTCAAAAAAGTGTATTCTGCATTTTGTTTCTATTTTTGTGTCATTTTGATAACGTTGTTTGTTAATTAAATAGATAATTTAATATGTTGTACGTCTACAGTGAGAGTGTTTTATTTTCACCCGATACCGCTCTTTCCATTCTTCCTTATCAATTATCATTTATCATTTTCATATTTTCATTTTCAGAATTCTTGCATCGCAAATATATTATATATACTATAATTCAAACAATTCTTATTATAAAAATAACAATTACAATAATAACGATTAATGCTTGAGTATCAGTGAGCTGTTAATGCTGTACTGTTTGAACAGCAGTTTCTCAGACAATTTCAACACCAGCTCGAAAATAATGCACAAACATTAAACACTGAATAATATAATTGTAGGCATATGGTTTAAGGAAAGAAAAAACATCTGTGATCCAAATTTCACAATTATATTTATTGACAATATTCTTGTGAATCATAGAACTCCTAGATCTTAGTTTTCGAGGAGAATACAAGGATCGCTGTTCTTAGTCAGTGTCTAATTTCAATTCAAAAATGATCTCGAAAGTTCGAGAATTCGTTCCAATCGATTGCGAGGGAACGACGGATTACGGACTAAAAGTTGTGTACATGCGAACCATGCGAACAATGCGAACGACGGAACGACGGATTATCAACGTGTTTGTAAGTATGGTGGGGATAGTCCCACTACTTTCATACTCCAGTCAAGTGATCTCTCCCTACGTTTAGCGAGGCTGTGTCAACATACACGTCATTAGTTTGTCATTTCTTAAATTCAGTGTAGTAAATATGTTATAACAATGTTAGCAAAGATTCAAAACTGATCACAGCTAATAAAAGCGCGTTGTATTAATTCTCATTTAAATAAAGTCAATACCCAGCAAGGTGAGTTTAACAATAATAATCTAAATCCATCCGCGGTATTCTAACCTAATAATAAAGTAAAAAATAATCCCATTTAAAATTAACTCGTATTTTCTATTTACTAGACAAAAAAAAAAATTACACCCTACATCATTCCAAATATTAAAATCACGCACGTTATTCCCTCATATCTTTCGTAATTCCAGTTTTTCTAATCGTCTGCTAATACACGTATGCAATGTGAATTTTTCCCACGTACACTATGTACTACATGAATACACACAAACACACACATATATCATCGCTCTAGAAATCCGATCACTTTCACCTGTAATACTGCATATAATTTTATTCCGCAATGTGATATACTATTAACTATAATAAACGTGATTCACGTTGCACTCAATTTTTCCATTTTTTTTTTTTTTTTTTTTTTTTTATCCACGTCGTAGTTTTATCCGTATGGATATATAACGTTCTCATTCCTATATATCATTAATGTAAACATAATAATAAACGGTATTTTTCCCTTCTACGAGGATAAAAAAAAAAAAAAAAAAAAAAAAAAAAAAAAAATTGTCTGTAATAAATTGTATAAGCATATATAGGTAATTCCCCTCGTCGTCAGAGTACGTACATGCATATAGTATGCAGAATATTTTTCCATTACCTCCATATATATATATATATATATGCATGCACAGCAGCAGCAGCAGCAGCCAGGCTACGAGGTCGTATGAGGTAGTTTAAAGTAACGTAATTTTTAAATCGCCTCTATCAATCGTTGTTCGGTCATAATAATAATAATCATTCTGATTGTAATTGTAATTGAGACGATTTTGTCATCGTCGGACATATATACTATACGTATACATACGTCAAAGAAGAAGGAAAAATAACCAGCCACACGACCTATTCGTTAAATACACGTGTCTGTGTTGAGATCGTATTTGTAAATAAAAAAAAACAAAAAAACTAACTGTGGGTGTTTTCAGCGATATTATTATTATTATTATTATTATTATTATTATTATTATTATTATTATACTATTATCAATACTTTTTAGTATATCGTATATTTATTTTTTCTCATTTTCTTTACCTCCTCTTATCTATTATACGCGCTGCTCTATTTGTATAGTAATCTTGTTTGTTTAAATATCAGCGTGGCTGTATTTCCCCGAATATGTAATTAAGAGATTAGTCGGTTTTATAATTATACCCTCAACTATACATATATCGACTTGACTAATTTATTTTATTTATTTATTTATTTTTTTTTTTTGTCGAAAACAGAAACTTACTTCCTGCAGAAAAAAAACTACATTTAGAATAAATTTTTTCTGTTGTTTTTTTATAGAATCATGAGAAAATTGTTGATCTTGAGTTTGGTCGCGCTAGTCATTCAGCTAGCAGTTGCACCGCCAGTTACGAAAAATCACAAATCAACCGAAGATGCAAATAAGGAAAAGGACGGAAACGCGAATCCGGAAAACAGCGACAACTTGGTAGATATATTATTTAAATTAAATAAAACAATTTTTTCTTTCTTTTTTCTAGCACTTTTTATATATATGTGTTTCATAATTTATCAGCACATAATTGACAGTTTCTTTAATCCACCAATCGATCACTTATAATAATTTATATCGTAGTCTGTGATTTAATCATTACGATATTACAATCTATGGATACCGTGATGTATTTTTTAAAGAACTGTGTTCGCTATACGTTTTTATTAAATTTATTATTCTATTCTCCTTTCATGTAGGTATAATTAAATTGTATCGTTTGAATTTTATTTTTATTGATTTAAATCTGTTAATACCTAATAATAATTATTGATAAAAAAAATAATGAGAATAAAAATATGATAATAAATTATATTATATTGTCGAATTTAATCACAGGGCGAAAGCGTGGAGTATCACAGGTATCTGCAAGAAGTTGTCGAGGCATTAGAAAGCGATGCTGATTTTCGTACGAAATTAGAAAAGGCTGAGGAAGTTGATATTCGGGTAAATAGAAGAAGAAGAAGAAGAAAAAATAAATAAAAAATTTGAGAATAATTTTTGTTTTAATTAATTTCATCATTATTATTAATATATTTATGTATTTTCAGACAGGAAAGATCGCCCATGAATTAGAGTTCGTGAATCATCAAGTAAGGACTAAACTTGACGAACTTAAACGTCAAGAATTGGAGAGACTCAGACATCTAGCTATCAAGGAATATCAACTTGAGAATGGTCTAGATCCTGAACATCTTAAGATAGCTGAACATCTGGATCACGTAAATCCTCATACGTTCGAAATCGATGATTTGAAAAAACTCATCGCTAAGGTGAACGAAAATAATAAAAAAAATCGTTCATTTTTTCATGGAAAATTTTTTAATCTTATTTTTCTCGATTCACTAATGAACGAATATTTTTAAACCAGTTTTTTTCAGGGCTAGCAAGATTTTTACACAGAAACCGATTTTATACATTTCTTCTTTCCTTGTGATTGAAATCAGATTTTCCCCCTTGACTTTAAAACAAAAATTTTAATCATCTTCAATCATTTTCAGACCACAGAAGATTTGCTCGAAGCAGATCGCAAGAGAAGAGAAGACTTCAAAGAGTATGAAATGCAGAAGAAGTTCGAACAAGAATTAAAGATGAAGGGTAATACTGGTAACTGATCTTTTTCATTAGTAAGCAACCTTTTGTTCATGCTTTATTTTGTTGTTGGGTTTGTTGGGAATTTGTGTACTTTGTGTTTTTGCATTTTTTAATTAAAGCGAGAATACTACCCGATATTTTCATCAGCTACACAATTTTGTACGAAATCCATCGAAATTAATTCTGAAACTCAAATTGAGACTCAAACTGGTTTAAAATTGCATTTATTGATCCAAAATGATGAAAAAAAAAAAAAAAAACTGATACAGATTTACGAACGAGTAGTAATCTCGTGGAAATTTTTTCCATATGCCTTATAAACCAGATAAAGATTTTCTTTTATAAAAATTAAACCAATAATTTTCTACGCAGGTATGGATGAAGAAGGTAGAAAAAAATACGAGGCAGAGCTCCACTCGCAGGAAGAAAAACACAAGAAACATCAGCCTGTTAGTCCGCTATATATAATATTTTCCCATTAACATATTATGAATAATTTTTAATTTGGGTATATTAACACTCACGAATAAATATAATGGATAAAAAAAAAATATTTCCAGCTTCATCATCCGGGCAGTAAACAACAGCTTGAAGAAGTATGGGAGAAGCAAGATCACATGGAAAATCAGGACTTTGATCCCAAGACGTTTTTCTATCTTCACGGTGAGAAATGAGTGAAGGAAATTTGATTACGAATCTATAATAATATATTGAATAATTTGTTACTATAAGTAAATGAATGTTGAATCGTTATTTAAATAAATAAAATTACTTACAGATCTCGATGGCAACACTTTCTGGGACCAAAACGAAGTCAAGGCTCTTTTCTTAAAAGAACTGGACAAATTGTACGCCGACGGTATGCCAGAAGATGATTTAAGGGAACGTGGAGAGGAGATGGAGAGAATGAGAGAACACGTTTTTAACGAGGCTGATCTTAACAAGGATGGTTTGATAAGGTGATTGATAAATAATTTTCGTTCTCGTTACAATATTCTTAATTTGTTTTAATCATTCGTCAATCTTTATACGCAACTATTGAATATTTTTCTTTAGCTACACCGAGTTTCTTGAGCAAACAAAGAAGCCGGAATTTAAGCAGGACCCAGGATGGCAGGGTCTTGACGAACAGCAGATATATTCACAGCAAGAATATGAAGAATTCGAAAGACGTAGGCAGGAAGAAATCCAGAGCCTGATTGCCAAAGGAATTGTAAGTCCCATATAGTGACTAGATTCACAGAAATTATCGCATTCTATCATTAGTATACAGTGACGAGGTCAAAAATGGTCATTTCTTTGATTCAAATTGAAGATTATCAGGTGAGAGGGTAGATTCCTGTATTTTAAATTGTGATGTAACTGCGTAGTGTGTCTGAGAGTCTAGAATCTTTAATTGTGTTGATTTGTTTTTTTTTTTTCCCCTCATGTATGATAATAATCAAAGCATGAATATGAACGATTTAGTTCGATACACCTTTTCCTTTAGTTAATTTTTTTCACTACCCTTGTTTAATATTTACCAATAACGTATTATTTTCCAAGTAATTAACAAGCGTGTGCACTTTTCTTGTTTTTTGCCGTTGCTAGATACCCCCGCATCCGGCTAATTATCCCCCTGGACATCCTTCCGAACAGGTGAGTTAGTCGACAAATAACACTAATGTCTATAGTGTTTACTTAGCTAAGAACTAGATATTCATAGATAGTAAGGCACGAAATCTTAGAAACGTACAAATATTATTATCAAAATTTTAATGCAGCAATGAATAATCTCATATTATGACTTATGATTGTTAAATTATTCAACAGTTTCCACCCCAATATGCCAACGCACCAGTACATCAGGGTAACGCTCAACAAGGATTCATCGATCCTATGGGCGCCAGAGTACATCCAAACGAAATTCCTCAAGGGCAACAATTCCAGGGACAACAACACGTCCAACAACAACAACAACAACAATTCCAACCCCAACATGTTCCTCAACAACAGTTCCAAGCCCAACAAGTGCCACAGCAACAATTACAAGGCCAAGGACAGCCTCAGTATGGTCAAGTACCACAACAGCAGCAACAGCAATATCAAGGCCAAGGCCAAGTACAACAACAACAACAACAACAACAGCAACAGCAGCAACAGCAGCCACCAATTCAAGGAGGAATTCATCAGCCGGTTCAAAATGCAGTACCAGTATCAAACCAGGCACCGAATAGTGGTAATGCCGGTAATGTGAACGTTGTGAATCATCAACAACAACAACAACAGCAACAAGTTCCCCAACAACAAGTACCGGTTCAACAACATCCAAATATTGTTCAAAGTAATCCTAATCTTGTCCCTAACGCGGTGAATACACATTCATAATAAATGAATGGATATATATTATTGAGAGTATGATATACTAGATTATTATTATATCTCGAAATTGTTATCACAATCCATATGTGTATTTTCTTTCTATTTATAATTAAATTTTATCATTTGAATTATGGATATCAGTTTTTCCAACATGTTGTTTTTGTGTTTTTTTTTCTTTTTTGGAAATAGATGAATGAATTAACTGAACTGTTGATAGAATATATTATGGTAATATATTATATAAAGTTAATATGGATTTGAAAAGGAATTAATATATAATTGAGTGATCAAAACTTATAATAAATTAGAAAAAGAAAAAAAGTAAATAGATACTAACTACATCAAGATTCACAGTATTATCATATTGCATTTTAGTATGATTTTTTTTTTTTTTTTTTTTTCTTACAATGCAGATTTATGATACTGCGAGTTAGCATTTTGTTTTTTTTTTTTTTTCCTCTTCGTTCAATGAATACATGCTGAGTCGCTTTTATGTTGTAAAATTGTTTTTTTTTTTTTTCCATTTCTTAATGAACAATAATAAAAAAAAAAAAAAAAGAAAAAAAAAATTCTTATTTAAAACAACAATTTCGTTCGTTTTATTCAATCGATATCGCGTCACTAATGCCATAAGGTCGTAAGCGCCAGAAAAAAAAATTTTGTGTTTTTGGTGGCAAAATCTTTTTCGTGCCATATAACATCGTTTGGGCATATCCGCAAAAAAAATTATTTTTTGGCGCTTACGACCTTATGGCATTAGTGACGCGATATGCATGTATGTAAGATTTTTCCGTACTTTTCCTCTAAATATAGGTGTTTTTATTCTTTTTTTTTTTTTAATTTTTTTACTTGGGTACTTCTTTTTAATTTTAATCAATATAGTATATAATGACGACTTCGGATAGAATGAATAAAAAATGAAAAAAAAAAAAAAAAAAAAGGATAACATTAAAGGTAAGAAATATATAAAATGAGAATACAACGCATGTATATTGTATATGCGATTTATTTTTTATATTTATTATTGCATATTATGTTTAGTAGATAACTTATATTTATATGTATGTGCGAAATAATAGGAAATTAAAACGTATGATTCAATTGCGTATTTTGTTGTTTTTTTTTTCTTCTTTTTGTCCGTATATATGTGAGTATAATGTATGTATATGTACGCTTATTACTCCATTAATAATACAATATAATATAATATAATATAATATAATATAATATAATATACCTATACAGGTATGTGTATGCAATTTATATCTCATAATATATATTTATATACATACACACATATATATATATATATACTATAATATGTAATATGTATATAGATAATATTATATCGTTGCTAGTATTGGGTGTATTTATAATAATGATAAATATATAGCTTATATAGCATATATTTGAATAATTAATATTGCTTAAAAAATATTTTGGTAATAAATTAAACAGTTTCATATATATATATATATTTATATATATGTAGCAGATTGTTCCTAAGGGCTCTCCTGTCGTCTGTATACTTTGATGATATAAATTATCAATACATATATATATATATAAATATAATATAATATATATAAAAATATATTTATATATATTATTATATTATATTATTATATAATATGACGATTTTTATCAGAGATCATCGTATACATCCAACTCTAATTCAATTAGGTAATTTTATTTATTCACATGGCCTCGGTCAAATTACGCATACTTTACATACAATTCATTGATTGATCGATTAAACTTAAATTAAAACTAAACAGCTCACATCTCATATATTCAAACCAATAATAATAATAAAAATAATAATAATAATAGTAATAGTAATCATAATATTTATGAGAATAACAAGTATGATATTGATAAAAATAACAACAACAACAATAATAATAATAATAATAATGATAATGATAATAGCGATTCTGATGACGTATTATTAAATATTTGTCAAAATTGGGCATTCGCATTATAGTAGTATAGTTCTGAAAACTCTGATCATATTTATTTTTTTTTAGTGCCAAGAGAATTAGGTATAAGATATTTGTTTTTTTATATATATATATTTTTTTTTTTTTTTTTGCATTTTTTTCATTTTTTTGTTTTTTTTTTATATATAAAATTTGCAAAAAATTTTTTTCGATAATAATTAAATTTTTTTTATTTATTTTTCATATACCTATATATATACATATACTATGTATGTATGTACATATATAATATATGTTGCTCTTTTTTTTTTTTTTTTTTTTTTTTTTTTTTTTTTTTTTTTTTCTTCGTTTCTCATTAGTTTTGTTTCAAAAATAGTTCAATCTTTGGCACTATTATATAATATTATAATATTGTATATTATCTCTTTCCGCGCGGCTGCATGTGTGCCCTTTCCCTATTAATATATATATATAAATATATATAATATATATATATAAATATATATATATATATATATATAATATTGTATTATAATACGTGTAATGCGTAATATATAGTATATTATGTATTTATATGTACACATAGATAACAAAATAATAACGCGCTATAAAACAGTAGCTGATTTTTTTTTTATTTTTTTTTATTTTTTTTCATTTTTGTTGGAAAAAAAAAAATAAATAAATAAAACAAAAAAAAATAAATAAATAAATAAAAAAATAAATATAAAAGGAACAATTTAGATGAACAATGTAAATACAGCAGCAAATCGATGTAAATAATGACGAAATTATAATTAACGATAAGTCAACAATCAACAAATATTATTATTAATTTATATTCGTGGTGGCTAACAGCCAGCTGGTTTCTGGGTCTATCATCTCACCTGTTGCATCTATTACGTTATTTAATGATAAATAAATTCGGAAAAAAATAATAAAATGAAAAAAAATATATATATATATATTGTAAAATTAATAGATGCATAAAATATTGCGTTATACGCGATCACTGCTGCAGACGTATACGATATACTATATAAATGTATAGTTATGGGGGTGTGTGGGGGGGGGTGTTTAATTTTACTATACGAAATCGAATAATCAATACTTTCTCACTATATTTACATTAATAAACAGAACTAATATATATAGATAAATAATCAGATGATCAATAAATATACAATTCATTTATTTACTTTTATATAATTTTACTTTATTTTCATTTATTCATTTATTTTATTTTATTTTATTTCTTTTCTTATTCTCTTATTTATTTATATATATATAAATATATATATATATATATATATATATATATATATATATACATATATATATACTATATACTATATATGTATTTCCGGCAAAATCAAATTGCACGTTGTAAAAGATACCTATATATATATATTATATATATTATAATATCAGTATAATAATAATAATATTATATGATTATTGCTGCAACCCTCGATATATGTTTTGTATTTTTTTTTTTTTTTTTTTTTCTTGTTTTTTTCTTTTTTTCTTTTTTGTTTTCTCTCTTCTTTATAATAATTAATAATAACTTAATAATATAGTAATATACTCAAATATGCTGACTATGAGAATCATACATAATATATACTATGTGTCTCACATCAGTGGCACAGTCAAAGATGTTACGGGGGCATATATAACGTCTTTGGCATATATATGTATATAGTATACATATATATGGATCGGGTCAGGTCAGGTCAGGTCAGATCAGATCAGATCAGATCAGATCAGATAATTTAATAAAATATCTAGATATTATGTGAAAGCTTAAAAAAGAAAAGAAAAGAAAAGAAAAGAAATGAAGGAAAACACATTTTTCTGTTCATGTTTGCTTGATTATTATTATTGTTATTATTATTATTATTATGATTATTATTATTAGGTATTATTATTATTATTATTATTATTATTATTCTGTTTCCCGCTGACTGATTTTTTTTTTATAGGTATACAATAATAACTGATTATTTATCGCTATGGTTTTTTATTTATTTTATTTTATTATTTATTTGTTTTTTTTTTCTTTTTTTTTCTGTTTTTTTTTCTCTTTTTTTTTTTCTCTCTATGCAATAATATCTATTTTTTCTATGTATGTATATTGTTACTGTAAACTAGTCACAACACGCGTACAGCTCTATTTTTTTTTTTTTTTTTTTTTTTTTTTTTTTTTAATATTATAATTATATAATATTCCATATGCAGACTATATAGAATATATTTCAATTCTTCTTCTTCTTCATTTTCTCATTTATCTTTATCTTTATCTTTTTCTTGTAATTATTATTATATTCCGTTCGTATTATACATACGCGTGATCATTATATAATTTTTGCGCGTAAAAATGAAAATGAAAATGAAAAAAAAAGAAGGTGAGTTTTCGTTTTTTACCTTTTCTTTTATCATTATCAGTTTAATTAATTTAAAAAAAAAACAACGATTATTGAGTTCGTTATACTACATAATAGGTATTATATTCGAGGAACGTATATAGGTATAATATCGAAAGTCATTCGAGAGCTGCAGGGATGCAGATATGAAAGAAAGAAACAGAAATAAAAAAAAAATAAAAATAAATAAATAAATAAATAAAATATTCATACGTCATACTACTAATAAAATTGTAATAATAAACTCAACCACAAATTTTTTTTTTAATAGAAATAAAATTCTTAAAAAAAAAAAAAAAAAAACTAAGTCATACAGATATATTTTGACTCATGAAGGGGTTTTTTTTTTTCTTTTTCTTTTTTTATTTCTTTTTTCTTCTCTTGTTATACTATATTGGCATTGTAACATATATATATATATATATATATGTTTTCCGTTATTATTATTTGTTATCATAAAAATTCTATTACTTGCAGCGCTACCACGATCCCTTTTCATCGCATATCTCTGAAATAACTATTTTTAAATAATTTGAAAACCTAAAATCGCGCTCATTCTGTTCTGTGTCTATAATATAGTAGTAGTATATATATATGTCATAATATATACTGATTATAAATTATAAATTTGAATTCATTTCCAATATAAATACACCCGATATTATCGAATATACATATAATAATAATAACAATTCTAGCATGGGTTTAATTATCAATTATTATTATAGTATATACCCACGTATACATACATAAATCATTTTTCCATTTAGGTATATGTATATATTATATATAATATATCATCGCGTACACGTAGGTATAAATTTATATATTTATATAGTATATATATATTGTAGTGTTGGTTTCTTCCTTTTTTGTGTTATTTTTATTTTTCTTTTTTCATCACTTAAATTCTATAATGTATCTATATAGTTAAGGTTTTTTTTTTTGTTCACAGATATTATATCAAAATGCAAATGAGTTTTTTTTTTTTTGTGCTTTGTTTTTTTTTTTTTTTTTTTTCTTTTTTGTTCGTTCGTTATTTGATACAATTATTATCAACCAAATAAGAAACATGCCATTCAGGGTATAACCGGTATTTGAAAATCCTTCTTTACAAAGAAAAAAAAAAAAAAAAAAATAGAAAAAACTAAAACATGAAAAATTTTCAATTCACTTATATATACGACGATAAAATTATTGTACGATTGAAATTTTTTTTTTTTTTTTTCCATTCTATAAACCACGGGTTTATACGATTATTATTCATTATACCGTGTTGTATAAAGTAATTAAAAAAAAAAAAAAAAAAAAAAGGTATTATACTCTGTTTCGCATACCTATAACGCCTACGCACTCGCGTCGAACAGGCCTTATGTAGTGTAATGCGTCACACAAAGATATTTAGAGAGAAATAGAATCGTTATCATTATTTCCTTCAATTGTACCTATACTACATATATACTATATTATGTATATTATGTAGTTATAATACATAAATATTGAAATAAATTTACCGCGTTACCTTGAAATTATTTATTAATTAATATTCTCGGTTCTGCCTGCTAAAAACAATTATACGTTCGACGCAGTACGTATGCATGCAGTATAAATATCATTTTTATACAGAGAAAAAACGGAAAAAAAAAAAAAAAAAAAAAAAAAAAAAAAAAATTTATTATTATTATTATTATATAATTTCATAGGAGCGAAATGATTGATTGATTTTTTTTTTTTTTTTTTTAATATTAATATTAATTTATATATATATTATACTGCAGACTGCTTTTAGTCTTGAATTGGAATTGAATTTTTTCTCAATATCATAAGTTTACTGATGAAACAAAAAAACTGAAGTCACCGTTTTTCGGTGTTTTTTTTTTTTTTTTTTAATTTTATTACATTTCTCTCTTTCTTTTTCTCTCTCTCTCTCTCTCTCTCTCTCCCGGCTTCTGCACTCGCAAATTGTAAGTACACAACGTCAAAATTTGGATGACTTTTTTTTTTTTTTTTTTTTGTATTTTTTTTTTTTTTTTTTACACAAGTGGTCGATCTAGGGAATTTGTTTTAAAAATTTTTCTGGAAGGCACTTACTACTCTTTATACAATACTAATTTAATTTCTCACAATTTTAATTTTTTAATTTTTTTTTTTTTTTTTTTTTTTTTCTTCATAATCATTCTTCTTCTTCTTCTTATTCTCGCATAATAATAAATTTACAACGCGTTTCAATATGACTTTTTTTTTTGAACACATTTAAGCCTAGATGTAAAAACCTTGTTTTATATAGAGATCGATATTTAATTTAAATACAGATAATAATCATATATTCTTTTTATTTTTATTTAGTATTTAATTAATTTCTTATTAACTCCAAAGACAGTCCTAGAATCTCACTTATAATTTTTATTTATTTAAAATTTTTTTCATTCTCTTCTCCTGCATCATCTTCGTTTATCATGCATCATCTCATCTTCTTATTCTTCTTCAAAACATAGCTACTATATTATTATTACGAGAAATCTAATTCAATTACAATTTACTTTTTTTATTCAATAAAAATTTATTTCTTCTTATTTTAATTTTTTTTCTTTCTTTCTCTTTTTTATCCTTATTCAATTTTTCTTATTATTTTTTTTTTTTTTTCTTTTTCACTCCCCCCCCCCCCCCCCCCCTCCCCCGTCATTTTTGCACAAAAACGTTTGTATCAAGAATAATATTTTTCTTTTTTTTTTTTTTTTTCTTTCATTTTACTTCCTGCATAGTCGCAAAGAGAAAAGAAAAAAATTAATTTCATTATTAATCAAATCCTTCAGATACTTTCGACTTTTCGACAAAGTTTTACACGATCAAACTTCAATTTTGTTAATTCCTAGATAACACAATTTTCTCGGTACAATTTCGTACCGAGTATTCTTTTTTTTTTTTTTTTTTTTTTTTCTTTTTTTTTTTTAGTCAAGCGAAAACAACTTTTTCACGAAGGCCACTTTTAATTTTTTTATATATTTTCTTCTTTTGTTTTTTTTTTTTTTTTGTTTTTTTTTTTCCCTCTTTAATTTAATTTTAATTTTAATTTTAACTTTACTTTTAATTATATTCATTTAAGATAATTCAAGATATCGACGAGTCAATTTTATGTTATTATACTTATCTTCCCAACAGAGTCTGCAATGCTTCGCGTTGATTATATATATATAATAGTATTAGAAAATATAATTAAAACAAGAAATGTAAAAAAGAAAGAAAAAAAAAAAAAGAATAACAAATACCAAGTATTTTTCGAAAATTTTCAATAATCATCATGGACACACATACACATACGCACACACACACACACACACACACGCAGCAAAATCTAATTAGTATCATATACTAATATAATAATATCGCAGCAAAAAAAAAATGGCAGGGGATGATGGAAAAAAAAAAAAAAAACAAAAAAAAAACAAGAAAAAGAAAAAGAAAATAAGAAGTATAGAAATTAAATCAGAATTGAAGTTAAGGAATAATTAATACATATGACAAAGGAACGGAAGAAGAATAACGCAAAAATGTTTAAAAGTATAAAATAGAATTTTTGAAACATATATAATAATAATTAATAACATTTAGGTAATGTATGTATATTTACATGCCTATACGCGACTAGACCAATAATAATAAAAAAAAAAAAAAAAAAAAGAAAAAATATCGCGCAAGTTTCAATACTAGAATTTTATAAATGTTTAATTAATTAATTATAGGTAATTAAGATCATCACCCGATCTCCTATACAATTTATCCCCCTAAAAATTTTCAATAACTTTATAAGTTATTAACACTTGGCATACCCCAAATACGGCAGGAAGGCATTATTAAACGTTTACTAAACATATCGCATTTTTAAGTAGTTCCTCCTACTATTTTTTTTTTTTTTTTTTTTTTACCTTTTTTTTTTCATTTTTTTTTTTTTTCTTTTTTAAGTTAAAGTGTCGCCGTAATATTATACTATTACACTCTCTTTTTCTCTCTTTCTCCGTGTTTTCTTCTTTTTCTCTTATTTTATTTATTTTTTTACCTTTTTCAATTATTATTATTTTATTTTATTTTGTTGTTTTTTTTTTTTTTTTTTTTTTGATTTTTCCGGTTTTCTCTATTTTTCTTCGTTTTTTTTTTTTTTTTTTTTTTTTTTTTCTCTTAAATACATACAGACGATAATTAATAAGAATTTTTTTTTTTTTTTTGTACATATTCGCCGCTCTTATACAATTTAATATTAATAAACTTCCACGACACAATTCCTCCTCCTCCTCCTCCTCCTCCTCATTATTTTTTCGCCTTATTCCTTTCTTCATTATCTCCTCATAATATCCTTTTAGTTTATATACCTTTCCCTCTTAACTAATAGTCAAAAAAAAATAATAGCTTATACACAATTTAATCTTTTGCTTCGTCTTATCTGGTTATTCATCTTGCCTATCATGTTTTTTTTTTTTTAGTTTTCCTTTTTTTTTTTTTTTTTCATATATAATTTCATTTTTATTATTAGATAATTTTATTTCATTATTTTTCAATCTTAATATTAATTATTCTTCTTTGTTTCTTCTTATTTCATTTCATTTCATTTCATTTCATTTCATTTTTTTTTTTTTTTTGTTTGTTTTTATATTGAAGCGAGGCTCGTCGGTCGAGTGACTAGAAAGTTCACAGAAAAAAAAAAAAAAAAAAATTGAAAAAATAAAATAAAAGAAAATAAAATAAAAATATATTCTGGCCTCTCAATTTATAAATCAGCAGATAGTTTATAATATGCAGTAACAGCTGCAATTGGTTGGAAATTTTTTTTTTCACAAACCAATTTGATGAAAAAGGTATTTTCAATATTATTGCTGTACACTGCTACTGCTATTCAATGTTTTTACTTAATGTGATGTTTAAATATATATATATATATATATATATATTTTTATTTTTATATATATATATATATATATACATGCAGTAGTATACCATACGTGAAATGTATATCTATCTAGATGTATGTTTATATGTATGTGTTATTTAATATTCAGCTGGTTTCTTCTTTCTCTCTCTTTCTCTCTCTCTCTGTCTCTCTTTCTCAATCAATCTTTCCTTTCCAGAATATCTAATCTGTATACTATTTTCAGCATATAGCTGGATAAAAACTATACTATAATATCATTATACATACTATGTAGTACATTACATGTATATATATATATATATATATATATATATAGTACATTAAATTAATTAATATACTATATTTTTTTTTTATAATGTTATTATCTAACATACGTCACAACATACATGGACAGCACAAAACTATATTAGCTATAGTATATAATAATATATAATTACAGCAGAAACAGAGGTACTAGCTGCCTTTTTATAACTGTTATAGTATTTTTTATTTTATGTATTTTATGTATATTATTATTATTATAGTTCGAATCTATAAATGAACCTGTTTTTCTCATTGTAATTAATAATAATAACTATTTTTTTTTCTCTTTCTCTCGAAAAAAAAAACCTTCAACCAGATGCAAAAATTTTCTCAATTACGTGTTTATATAACGACTGGCGATGTATACTACTAACGATACTATTATACATTTGGCATTATTATACTATATAATGGTATATATATACGTAGTATAATTTATATATATATACATATATATAATATATTATTATATATAATATACATATAATAATATCTCATATACAGTTATATAAATTATTTAGGATTAATCGACTTATATTACATAACTATTTAGCACAGCGATATCTATTTATGTGCAGAGAGGGTTGCTGGGGGGGGGGGGGGGGGGGGGGGGGGGGGGGAGAGATTATTTAAGGTATATGTATATAGATAATCTAAAAGACGCGGTATATCTGCAGGTATATTGATTTTGACTGTATAATGTATATGTAATTTTTTAAATATTTCAAAAAAGAAACCGAAATAATTAGGTACGATAAGTAATTTTTGTTTCTATTTCAAATAATTTTCTTTCTTATATCTTGTGTAATATAGTATAGTATAGTATATATATATATATATACGTTTCGATAGTAATATTATATTACACAGAGCTGAGACCGGTGTTTAATAATAATAATAATAATAATTTTCAAATACATATTCATACTTGGGAGTATAACCGAGGGGATGGATGCATGGTATGATAAGTATAAGAGAGTATAATATACATACTATATTATATGCATGTATAATGTACTATGTTGGAAATTCTTCGGGCTGGGGCGAAGGGGGGGGGGGAGGGGGGTAAATACTAAATTCAATTTCAAGCGCTATTGTTCGCGGTAAGTTTATTGCGATTATAGCTATATGTAACGTATTTATGTTTGTTTTTTTCTTTTTTTTTTTTTTTTATTATATGCGACTGCTGTTCCATATGCGTGTGTATTAAGAACGGAATGCAGAATAAAATATCAGAAAAAAGAAGTAGAAAAAAAAAAAAAAAAAGAAACTTTGATCAAATAATAATAATCATTTCTAATAAATCTACAGAATATTATTAATTTTTGTTTAATTAGGGTATACTATATTTCGATTATTATTTATGTACTATATCCAAATATCTTCTTTACTTTAATTAACAGATATAGTGTATTATAATTCAATTTTTGATTTTAAGCCATAAATTTCAATTTCATCTATTCTTTTTTCAAGTTTCTTTTTATTAAAAAAAAAAAATAAAAAAAAAAAAAAATCTTACTTTATTCTCAAATATCTATCAATATCAACGAACATACATACATAAATATATATATATATATACAGGGTGGCAAGTCTTAATCAATGCAAGAAAAAAAAGTATTCGTTACAATGTTTTTTTTTTTTTTTTTTTTTTTAAGCTTCTTCTTCTTCTAAACGTTGAATTGAATTTTTCATCAACTATTTACAATATAAGAAGATAATTGAGAAAAATATCGAATAATAACGCATATAGTTTTCGTATAATCAAAATATCTGCAGTATATAATAGTATATATATTATATATACATTATAAAATCGTAACTATCAGTTAAAACTAGCCACCCCCCTAGTGCGTTCCCTCAAAGCATCGAATATCAAATAATCAATCGGTCATTAAGTGATTTATTACTATCGTTACTCGCGGTACCTGATTTCATTATACTACAACTACATATGTACACAAGAGCCTTGATTACCGTTGCAATATCATTTTTCTCTATTCTTTTATTGTATTATATATATATATATATATATATATATATATGTACTGTATCGTATCGTATCGTATCGTATTGTATTGTATTGTAGTGTGTATTGTATTGTATTGTATAATGTATCGTATCGTATAGTATAGTATATAATAATTGTACATGTAGTATGTGTATTAATAATTCTTAATACCAAAGGAAATACCGTGACTTGCGGTACAAGGTATAACCACCACCTTTAGCCGTTATGTTTCACAAAAAAAAAAAAAAAAAAAAAAAAGTGTTTTTTTTTTTTTTTTACTTTTTCTTTATTTCTTTACTTATTTCTTATTCTTCATTTATATATATATATATATATATATAAATGTATGCGTACGCTACTACAATATAATATTAATTGCGTGCTCCAATTATCATTATTATTATTATTTAATATTATTATCATCAACATTATTATTATTATTAATATTATTATTATTACTGCTACTTCTATCGTAATAATTATAATTATAATTATTGTGGTTATTATTATTGTTATTATTATTATTATTATTATTATTAAATATGTATAATTAAATTATAACGAATAATCTTATGCACGTTGGGCTGCTTGTTGCTGCTGCTGCTGCTGCTGCTGCTGCTGCTGATTTTTTTTTCTTTCGTTTTTTTTCTTTTCTTTTTGCTGCACTTATACAGAAGGCAATTTAGTGAGTTGTCCGGGTAAACGCGTGATCGAATCCGAGTAGATAATAATATTATTATTATTATTATTATTATTATTATTAATTATATAAATTTAATTTAATTTCTTTTCTTCTTATTTTTTTTTTATTTTTTATTTTTTATTTTTTATCTCAATATAAATTACAAACTCCCAAGGAAATATTGTTATTGTTGTTATTATTATATAACCTGATAACTATATATATATAATATATACCTTATAATATATATAATTTATTATAATATATATGTATAATTTCGGGGCAACTGGAGTTGGTTTTTTTTTTTTCAATTTTTTTTTCGCACGAAAAATCGAATTTAATGTAATATTATTGTTCTTATTTTTTTTTGTCTCCAAAATGAATTTTTTTTTTTTTTTTTTTTGTTTCTTCTCTTTTTCATATATTTTGTAGTACTACATGTATAAATATACAATAATATACTAAATTTCACCGCGTAGTAGTACCGGTTGGCCAAAAATGAGACACCAACGCGTTTGCGTATTATCATCACTAACGACGGTACCACGTTTGTAAACCTTTGATGAAAAATTGTCATTCAATTTTTGAATAGTACTATTATGATGAAAATTGTAATTTTGAATATTATTATCGGAAACTGCAGCCTCAACCGAATATTTAATACGGGAGAATGACAGTTCCGATGCCGCCTACTATTCACATCTTGAATCAGCCTGTAGAGGCTCTAATTTAACTGGTATTTTATCTTTGTCCTTTAAACCGTGGTGCGGACTTTTAACCAAATCCGCTATATCTTCTTGAAATAGATTCTCGGGTCTAGGACTTACGAAACTACGTGCTGGCTTATAGGTCATACCGCTTACACCTATTCCCAATTCTACGCTACCTGGGATGTGCGCTGGGTCCATTAACGGACCCAATGGACTAGCTAGGGGACTTTCCATAGGACTTTCTGGCGGTCCTGATCCTGGACTAGCTAATCCTAAATTTAATGGTGAATTTCCATTGTTGTGTTGGGCTTGAATAGCGGCTTGTATATTCGTTGACAAATTTGCTGATAGATTTGTACCTATCATGTCGTGCTGTTGGGAATGGGCCGCTGCTACCATGCTGCACATCTGATGTCGTAGACCTGTGAATATTGGGAAAAATTTCGCCTCGTTATTATTTTATTCCAGAAAAAATCTTAAGGTCCATCCCTAGTGGCCCACCTCGAAATTTTGGTCGAAATGTGTTACATTTCAATTATTATCCGAGCCAAGGCGTCAAAAACCCAAAAAAGGCCAACTTAGCGCAAATTCTATTTCAATTCCGGACACATAAGTCCAAAAAAATGTTCGTTTCGTGCGAAAATAGAGTCTACAGATGGTTTTTACATTGTTCACCGAGGAAATCGAATTCGAATAATTTTTTAACAATGTAAAAATCATCTGTAGACTCTATTTTCGCACGAAACGAACATTTTTTTTGGACCTATGTGTTCGGAATTGAAATAGAATTTGCGCCAAGTTGGCCTTTTTTGCGTTTTTTACGCCTGGGCTCGGATAATAATCGAAATGTCACACATTTCGACCAAAAGGAGGTGGGCGACTAGGTAAAGTGAAACTTTGTGGATCGAAAACAGGCGTCAAAAAGTGACTTTTCAATGCCTATGCCGAAAAAAAAAAAAAAAAATTCAAACTCACCCTGGGCGACAGCGGCGACTGCGGCAGCCGCAGCAGCTCCTGGACTTACAGCACCTTCGGGACCGTTGCAAGCTGCATAACTTGCAAGACTTGGGTACATCGTTGCTGGTTCTTCTTTTACTATATGAGCTGATTGTCCGTCGCGAAATACAACGGCTCTTATCACACCTCTGATGTGCTCGTCAGGCCATACGCCTAAGAGGATTCTTTGCGGTCTTCCACGACCCTTAGGTCGAAGATCTATAGATTTGAGATAAGAAACGAGATGTTAATCTCGCGCCGTAAAAAAGCGCGAATAAATTTGCCCGGTCTTGGTTCCTCGATATAGAGGATATTGTATAATAATTAAAATAAAAAAAAAAAAAAGAATATAATATAAAAATTGATAGGCAGCTCTTGTTGTATTTTATTTTATTTTATTTTTTTTCGCTCTTTTTTTTTCTGTTTTTTGGACTAAGAGATTGGGCTACAGGTAATAATCAAAATTGCAACTAACACTCACCGGCTCCGCCGTCCGCGCTAGGACCCAACATGTTATGTACACGATTTGCGTAAAGTACGAACGTAGGATATGGGATGTCGTATTTCCTGCGGTGAATAGAAACAGAAGAATAATAATATATAATAAATTGTAGAATGAATTGAAGATAAATGTGTATATAGATATAGGTAGGTATAGGAAAAAAAAAAATGGTTAAAATGGAAAGAAAAAAAAAAAAAAAAAAAAGAAAGAAATATATCGACGTTATATTATATTACAATATGGTAATCGTATATAATAAATGAAAAACAATTTGTGTGGCCATTTATCTTTAGAAAGAATAAAATCTTTATTTGCATCGTATGGATGTGGGGATATATATATATATATATAGATATAGATATATATATAGATATAGATATATAATACATGTATATGAATAAGGAAGAGTTTTGGGATTGAATATTATAGTGTGGAAAGAAGCGATTAGCATAGACATGCGATACAGCTATAACATGAAATAACGTTGTATTTAATTTCGTATATGGTATAGCTGAGGCATCAATCACGGAACCGCAGGTAATGTATTAAACTAACATAGGAATTGATGAGAGGTAAAAGAAGAAGAAGAAGAAGAAGAAGAAAAAAAGGAACAAAAAGAAAAGAAAAAAAAAAAAAAAAAAAAAAAATTAGATAAAGATAGGAACAAATTTCCGTGTTATATTAGATAGATTATTTATATATACGAAACAGAATAGAGAGAACTCCGGTTCGAGACAATTATTGATGATGGACGTGTATATAGATAGACGCGATCCTTAATGACACGTGAAATAGAAATAATGGAATAAAAATAATATGAGACGATAAGAGAGGATTGAGAATAGAAACTAACTACTAGAGATTTATTGACAAGCTTTAATCGTTTAAATTAACGCGACTAAAATCAGTTCTATAAGATAGGTGTACAGAGTGATTCAGTTTCGGTGGCTCATATTTTGAGGGTAGATTCCTTGGCTAATTCTGAGACTAAATTTCCTTTACCAAAAATTTGTGGGATCAATAGTTTCCGAGATACGTAAGATATTAGTTTACCGATCGCATGAGTGGAAGTTGAGCGTTGCTCTATATGGCTGTGTGTGAGTGACCCTATACGCTCCGCGCGATCGGTAAACCAAAATCTTAACGTAACTCGGAAACTATCGGTCCCACGAATTTTTGGTAAAGGAAATTTAGTCTTAGATTTTCGCTGGGAATCTACTCTCAAAATATGAACCCGTCAACCTGAACCACCCGGTATATGTAATCAGGAATTCTGTGACCTAGGGTATTATGTATGAGAATATGATTAAAAATGTAATATATGAAATATCGACTGACCTGGCAGCTTGGCTCAGGGAAAGACCCTCCTTAAGAACGCTGAAAATAGCTTCAGCCATGGTCTCGGGCCTCCAGGACTTCAGGGGTCCACGTTCACGGAAACGTAGATTGTGGACCAAACTCTGGTTGGTGTTCCAGCACTTTTGCCACATCGATTGAAGCTGGTACTGGTAACTGTCTGCTGTAACACCCCCCCCAAAAAGGAGAAAAAAGCCATAAATTTGTGTCCCAGTTTTAAAGAATTAATTTTATTTACAATAATAGTTTTAATATAATAATGATAATAATATAAATAATAATAAACGAGAATTCTTTCATTAAAAAAAAAAAAAAAAAAAAAAAAAAAAAAAAAAATCAAAAAATCTTCGTCTGTTATTTTTTTTCCTTCTTTTCAACTGTATTTTCGTATCATATTTTTCTTCGATTGTAGGTATGAAAAAAAAATAAATAAATAAAAAAAAAATAAAATAAAAAAAATTCTACGGTTTCATAATATACTGGCATGAAAAATACTTTCTTTCTTTTCATACTCAACGATATTATATGTACTACAGATATACATATTTTATATATATATAGGTATATCAGATGTATACCTATATGATATATTGTTTTAAAGATAATGAATAAAAATTTTCTTTTTCTTTCTCGTATATATAGTAGGTACTACCGTGTATGTTTACTTGAGTTAAATGAACCGTGGTATTAAATTGAATCGCGCATATACCGCCGCGTGCGTATTGTATTCTGTAGAAAATTGAAATTGAATAAGAGATGATATTTCACGGGAATATAATGTATGTGAGAGGAAAAAAAGGGGACTTGTCGTAATTTGTATTCTAAAAAAGAAAAGAAAATAATGAGAAAAAAAAAAAAAAAAAAAAAAAAAAAAAAATTATATAAAATGATAAAATAAAAAGAAAAATCTATCGATTAATTATAGTATAATATGTTTATCATAAAGAGTGCACAGCTTTTTCTTTAGCTATATGTGATATAATTTATTATGGTTGTAATAATGATAAAATTGTTTTATTGTTTAATATAATATATATATATATATATATATATATATATATATATATAGTCATTTCAGACAATGGGGTTGAAAAATATGGTTTTCATATTATACCTATATAGAATACGGATGAAGAGGGCCTGTAAAATATGAAAGAATTAAATACGTTTTTGAAAAATAAAAAAAAAATAAAAATTTATATTATATACATATATATAATTTATAAACATTACATAGGTAGGTAGGTAGGTAGGTAGGTAAGTAGATACATACGTGTATACATAATATGAAGAAAAAAAAAAAAAAGAATGAGTTAACGTAAAATCCAAGAATGTTTAATAACGCGTCAATTCTATTGTTCAATGGTAATATACCGTACAATTGTTATACAATATTGTTGTTTTATAACAGAAAATGAATTGTCGATGAGTGAGAAGAAGAAGAAGAAAAAAAAAAAAAAAAAAATTATTTTAAAAGAAAAAAAAAAAAAAAAGAAAATTACACAGAAGAAAAGAAATTCTTAAATTAATATTTTTTCAATTTTTTTTTTTTTCCTCTTCTCTTCTTCATATAAAACCGTAACAGACTCAATTATTATTTTTTTTTTTTTTTTCGCCTCTTATATTTTATCTAACTCACGGATATAATATGAAATGAAATTGAAGACGCGTTTAAATATATTTAATTATATACCTACCCTATATATTTATACATGTAATATATAATCTACTTTATTATATACTATGTATATATATATATTTAATTATTATATAATATATAAATGTACAAATGTTAATCGATATAGAGTTGAACGAATTAATCGTATTAATTTACACATAGGTCTTATGCTATGCTATGATAACATGTATGAATTATTGTCTATTGACTTGTTGTTAAATTGACTTATAATAATTTGAGCAATTTTAACTCAAAAATCAAAAATAGTGAAAGAAAAAAAAAAAAAAAAAAAAAAAAAAAAATTAAAAAAATTAAAATAATTAAAAGACTTAAATTTTTTTTTTTTATACACGTACACAGCTCGGTTACTAAAATTTAATTAATTATCAAACGGTTTGAAAATATACATAGATTAAAAAAAAAAAAAAAAAAAAAAAAGAACTAATTATATTGGGTCTACTTAGAGCCTGTACATGCGATTAATCGATTAAAATACATAAACCGACAGTTTTATATTCGAAGAGATATTAACGTGAAACTTTCAAAACGTATCGTGTTTCACATATTATAATAATATAATACGCGTGTAGTATGTATAATGAAAAAGAAAAAAAAAAAAAAATATATATATATATGAAAAACAATACGTTTTTCTGATCGAGTATAAGAATCGTATAAGAATTGCTATATGCATATGGGTATAATAACGTGAATTGATTAGGTGTTGCATAAAACCTGTTTTTGAGCAAAATTTGACTAAGGTCGATGTCTTTATTATAGCGTTAAATTTGTTTCTTTTTCTTCTCTCTCTCTTTTTTTTTTTTTGCAATAATTATCATATTATATTACATTAGGTAAATTATTATATTATGCTATATTATAATTATATGTATGGAACTATCGAAGTAGTACTACAGTTTCTTCCGAAAATTGAAAATTGAAAATTAAAAAAAAAAAAAAAAAAAAAAATTAAAAAAGAAAAACCCAAAAAGAATAATATAACGTGGTAACAGTATAAAATTTATTTACAATTGCAACAATCATCGCCTATATATATATATATAATATATATTCATCTCGGGATTTCGTTATTATATAACGAGATGAACGAAAACATGTAAAAAAAAAAAAAAAAAAAAAAAAAAAAAAAAAAAAAAAAAATATGAAGACAAAAAAGGATATAAAACGGAATGACTAAAAAATCTCCGAAACGAAATAAAGAATTGACAAAGCGTCTGTTTATGCGTATATATCTATATGTACAAGAGACAGAGAGAGAGAGAGAGAGAGAGAGAGAGAGGGTATATATATGAATGAGAAACCCTCGAAGTAGTTAATATCTGGTGCATGAAGAGCTTTGATATAATGCTTTGAGAATTTTAAAGTTATATATTCTTCAAGGAATAGAAAGAGAGTAACTTCCCCCCCCCCCCCCCCCCCCCCCCCCCCCATCCCCGTATATAATACATATAGACCTATATAATATAATGGAAACGAGTAAAGACCGTAAATAACACATAAACAAATATTAACAATATATAGGTATATACGATAGAACGAGCAAATAGAGTATTAATTATTAAAACGACAATAATAAGAATTTCAGTAACAAGAAAATTTGTCGTAACAATTATATTAATGTAATGAATAAAAAACGAAGAAAAAAAAAAAAAAAAAAAACAAATATAAAATTGTGAAGAAAAAGTAATTATTATATACTATATTAAATAATGAAGTTGAGAATTAATCACGTTCATTCAACTATAAATAATAATAATAATAATTAATAATAATAATAATAATAATAATATTAATGATTAATTAATTAATGTCAATAATATCGATATAATATATGTAATATATAACGTATAACGTTAAAGCAGTTTATTATTAATATACCTATATACCTAGTAATGGCAAGTATATACTCGATCGATTAATGAATTAATTATTATCAACTTGACTGCATTCGTACAGGTTGAAGTACAGAGGTAATGTAGGTATAACCTCGGCTGATGATTGATGAAAAATTGAAGGAGAGAAAGAAAGGAAAAAAAAAAAAAAAAAAAAAAAAAAATGTTTTTCTATTAATTTTCAACCGAAGTTGCCACTTCGATCTCTGCCTCTTTTCATATATAGATTAATATTAATACGTACATATTATAAATAATATACAATATTTGTATATTATATATATTAATGATAATAATAATAATAATAATAATAATAATAATAATAATAATAATAATAATAATAATAATAATAATAATAATAATAATAATAATAATAATAATAATAATAATAATAATATAGGTGAATAATTTAAGACGACATTTCGTGATCGTAAGACTATAATGATAATAATAATAAATTGTAATCTAATATTGCTCTTAAATATGTCATTACGTCGCGGTCATGCTCCGGGGTATGGGGTCCCTGTCTTTAATTGATGCCTTGGGACGGTATCGGTGCAGTATTATACCTACACGTATTATACCTATATATGTATAAAATTCAATTATCAAATAATAGAAAAAAAAAAACAAAAAAAAAACAAAAAAAAACGGAAGTAATTTATTATGCCTTTTCATATATATAAATATATATATAGGATATATACTATATATTGATAATATATAAAGTCACCCTGTTCGAAGTATATTATATTTAATAATATAACAATATTAATTAATGAACTAACTATATAAATTTTTAAACACGTATATTAATAAAATATGAAATATCATAAAATATTATACATATATGTATGTATAATTAGGTATGTACAATTTATTATATGTATAATTTCAAGGCACGCTATATGGAATCAATGAAATTAATCAACTAGTATATACGAATGGAATGAAATTTATTAATTAATTAATAAATTTAATGTATTAATTAATGAAATAATTAATGAATCAGCTAGCTTGTTATTATAATTATATAAATATACCTACGTTGTTATACTATAGCTGTGGAAGACAATTAAGCTAATAATAATTAGCTAGAAATTAACGATAATTTATTTATATATATAAATGATAAAATATGTAACCCGTTTAATTATTATAAAATTCATCAATCTATATCCTCGTATTTATATATATATAATTTTTTGTTTCCCAAGCTAAGGCACAGGGACGAGGAGAGAGAATAGGACTAGATTGCAAACCTCCCACAGGGTCAGATATATACAGATTTCACAAAAATCGAATTAAATCTTTGCGAAATCTTCGGCCCTCTCCTGCGACCCAGTTTTTTTTTTTTTTTTTTTTTTTTTAATTTTTTTTTTTTTTTTTCATATAGTTTTCTTGTCTCCATCCCAGGCCGTTGCATAGTCAAGATTATTAATAGAAAAAACACTTCAGAGTATTACGTTAAGTGATAAAAAATAAAAAAATAGTTACGAGTCATTACTGGCCAGTATCGAAGTCTTTGGATTTTTAACATTAAGAGAAAACCTTATATGCGGTCATATAGTTCGATCATAAATAAAACAGACTATGAGCGGCCGGAGAAAGATATTGGAATGAAACGATGAGGAATAACAGAAATAGAAAAAAAAAAAAAAAAAAGAAAGGAAAGGAAAAGAAAAGAACGAAAAAAAAAAAAAAAAATGATAAAGGAAACGAAATCGTGATCGTCACTCGTGTTCGTTCTCGTCGTTGAAATAAAGCGAAACAATGGAATGCTTTTTGCAAAATGCCCACCACCACCTAAACCCAGCTAGTCCAGTGAACATGAAACCTGGGTCTCGTTTTCTTCTAAGTCTTTCGACAAATGTGAGAATAGCGTTTAGGGACTTTTTGGTCCTTCTATTATACGGGCTAACACTAATATCGCAACAAAATTCCAAAACCGCAGTTTCTTCGTTTGGGTTAAGGCCTGCCTCCTCAAGCACCATCATGCGTTTTGATTTTCCTAGGATGTTGTCGTACAGAGTACCCTTCGGGATTCCATACTTTGTCGATGCCTGGGTGAACCGCATTTTCTGGGTGACAACAGCCTCGATAGCCTCCTGGAGATCGTGACGCGTCCATGTTGGTGCCTTCAACTTCAGCAGGGTTGAATAGTCAGCTAAAAATCAGCAGAGGGAATTTTTTCTCAAAAGGATCTATGGGCCTCATTATCAACTTAACGATCCTTCGGACTGGGCCCTGGGTCCACCTCAAGTCCCACATCCACATCCACATCCACCTCCACCTCCACCTCCTCCGTCTCAAAGGAAGAGGAAATTAAGAAGAAGAAGAAGAAGAAGAAGGATCGAAAAGAAGGTCACGAGACTCTTAGCCATCTCCATTTCGATTCTGCCCTCGTCCCATAGTCAGATGAGGTTTTAGTCATTCTTCCGATGCTCGTGAGAAAGGAAAGAGGAAGGAAAAAGAAAGAGGAGGAAGAGGAGGAGGAGGCTGCTGCTTCTGATAGTCGATTTCTGTGTCTTTTTTTGTATAATTTTAATCGCTTTTTCCCCTCGAATGAATAAAAAAAATAAATAAAAAAAAATAAAAGGCTTTCATTCGTGTAGGTATATGTAGGTCGATGGGTTATTTCCTATCATGGATTAAGCATATAATAATTAAATATATATAATATAATAATTAATATTAATACCTATGTTAATGTTTAAATTATCATAATCCATGTATTAGTGTATATAACTATAGACGTTGTCCATTTAGATAATTCGTTATATCATCATATAACATAAATCTTTGATATATTTAATATGTAATTAATATAAGTATAGGCATATGCGTTCGATAGGTTTTAGGTAGTACTTCCGCGATATGGTATCATTTATCTGCAGTTAATTTCCGGCTCGTTTCTTTGTTAGAACGATTTATATACCGCAGGTAGGTATATGTATAGCTGTTCATATATTGTATATATATATATACGTAAACCGATGTGGAAGGGTGTGTATATATATATATATATATATATATGCGGGATTCCGTAAATTCCAGACATTATTGCGGCTCGAGGCAAGAGCACTTGACCTCTTGCCGATCATATGCCTACCTACGTGTGTACATACGAACGCGATTGTGTATAATGAAAAATCGCGAGGCTTAGTGAAAAAGGCTGCAAAAATAGATAATGAAGTTTTCTATGCACCAAGTATATAGAACTGGGCCGGATTATTATTGCGAACAAAAAAAAAAATAAATAAAAATAAAGAAATCAAAATTGAAAATAACATTAATCACCTGCGCAGATACATGTACCTTAGGGTGTGCAAAAAAAAAAAAAAAAAAATTCAACGTACATCAACATTCCGGTAGAGCATCTCAAATAGAATATCTCAGCCAAATATGAGCTCTTAATATTGATATTTAGAACTGCCTAACTCAGTTTTCCCATTTTTGATTTGAATAACACGTGAAAAAAAAAAATCGGAAAATTGTTGAATTGTTTTTTTCTCGTAACCGGCTTGATTTAGAAACTATCTGAATACAGATTCTTATAGGAAATTTCACGCTCTACAAAAAAGTACTGATGTAGAATTTTCCTAACTCTCACCGATTAAGAGATATTCGCCTATAAACATTGAGTCATAGCGTCATAGAGTCATACGACTCTGGGGAAAAACAATTTATTTTTCAACCGCGCATCAAAATTTCGGTAGAGCATCTCAAATAGAACATCTCAGCAAAATATGAGCTCTTAATATTGATATTTAGAACTGCCTATTTTAATAACTAAAATTAGTAACTAAAATTAGTAACGAAATTAGGCAGTTCTAAATATCAATATTAAGAGCTCATATTTGGCTGAGATATTCTATTTGAGATGCTCTATCGGAATGTTGAAGTGCGTTTGGATTTTTTTTTTTTTTTTTTTTTTTTGGCACACCCTAATGTACTTATATTATAGAGAATGAAAATTGTACGTGCGAAAGAAAGTCGATTGAAAAAAAAAAAAAAATAAATAAATAATAATAATATAATTAAATAATAATACTCCGAACGAATAAAACCGAGGAAATTTGAAACTAAAACTTAAACTTAAAGGTATACCTATATATAAGATAAATATAAATATAAATTAAATGATAAAATATGTAAAGAGCTACTTTACTACAATTTAGCTGTATATACGTGTTGAAAACTCACCGGCTATACTGGATGTGGAGGCACCGAGCCAAGCGTGGGATGATTCCAACAACTTGGCCTGAAACAGAGAGAGAAGAAAAAAATAAATAAAATAAACTAAACTATAACGAATTAGAGGAATAAAATTTGCGAGACACTTAGGGCTTAAATTTTACATATACTTATATCTATTTTATTTAATACAATTTATAAATTGGATGCGGATAAACGACGTGCGTCGATTTATTTGCGAACGATCGTTTACCCGAGTTTATTAATAATGCGAGAGAGGGGTAAAGAAACAGAAGAAAAAAAAAAGAAAAAAAAAAAAAAAAAAACAGGAAAATAATCGTGTATGTATATTAGTTGAAAAACTGTTTGAGGATATAAATTATACGCATGTGGCCTGGATATGCATATGTAACCTACGTCAGTCTCGACTGCAATGACGGTGCATCAAGACGGTGAATAATTTATCGAAAATACACAACATTCACGCGCGCGGTTTACGTACGTGCGATATTATATCAAGTGATGTTTCCTCGCTGTAGTAGAGGAAGGAGGCAAGTGAGGAAGGCGTATACCTATAAAGGGAGGACGAAATTATATGAGAAACTCCACTTTGCGTTAGATATGGGATAGTTACACATATATCCATATATATATATATCCTTTCCCCATATTCAATTTTTAAGACAAAACTTTTATTTCCTATATTATCCTCGCAACTAACCCCTTGATAAGATTAGTAGTTGTATGAAGGCTGTATAAGTAAATTGGAGAAAAAAAAAAGTAAAAAAAGTAAAAATAATAACAATTTCATACAGTTTTTAGCGTTTAGATTCGAAAACTTTTTCTATATCAAACATAAAGAGCATATCGTGAACTTCGGTGTTTAAGGTTGAACTCAGAACTGTGAATCGCTTATATAGGTACCTACCTACCTACCTACCTACCTACATCGCGGGTGAAATTCATTTCGAAAGTCACACATAGGTGTAGGCGACTGTATAGTCCGTAGATTGGTAAGCCATTCGTTGGGGGGAAGTTACCGAGAATGGGACGAGACCGAAAACGTGCAAAAAAAAAAAAAAAGGCGAAAATAAAAAGGAGCCAAAATACGAAAAACTTTTGAAATTAACCAACTTTGCGTGTGTCTTTCACTTTCGACAGTTTTCAACCCCTTCTCTCGCATCGTAAGCTTCACATATTAGTAAAGTTGGGGTTGCAGATATCTCGTCTCGTAGTTACGTATTACGAATTTTTGCCCTTGTGTCGAATGGTACCTATATAGAAAATTACGGAACGCGAATTAGGCGCTTATCTTTACTACGAAATCGCGTCTAACGTTGACAAATTTTTTTACCCCTCGACGATTATGATAGAGAAGAAAATGAGCTGAAAGTATATTTTTCATTCTGCGGGGTACAGAGAGGCTCAGTCCAACAATTTCTTTTCCTTAAATGCATGCAGCACATACTCCGCGCTGCATTGCGCTGCACATATATCCGCTATAGAAATGCGGTGTATTCTCAGCTGTGCAGAATGACACGAGTGAATGAAAAATTCAAACGTAGGTAGGTGTACGATATGCATTTCAGTGTCCAGGTTCAAAATGCAGCTTCCACCACCACCACCACTGGATCCAACGTAGTGGACTGTTGAATAATTCTTTGTGCGGTGTCCCGCACGTGGTTTGACGCTATACCATTCCAGCTTCTCCAAGCCCAGAGGCAAATGGGGAGAAGATATTTAGCAAATTTCAAATCGCGCCAGAGGAAGAAGTATTTTTAGGGTTCTTCGAACAATTGCGACAAAAATTGTACAACGAAAGGAAATCTGGAACCATTTTTTTTTTTTTTTGTGAAAGTGTAATTGTCCAGCGGCAAATGAAAAACGGCGATTCTATTTATCTCATACGTATACACTCAGAAAAAGGTCTTGTTGACACAACCAAAATTTGGTTATTATATATGCACAATCAAATTTTTTGTTCAGTCAACCAAAAATTTCGTTCGGATCACCAAAATTTTGGCTATTCCAACAAAATTTTTTGGTTGACTGAACAAAAAATGTGATTGTGCATATAATAATCCAAATTTTGGTTGTGTCAACAAGACATTTTTCTGAGTTTAGTATAGGCGACTGAAGTAAAACGACGGTATACTACTGATGTTATACGTTGGTAGATAGATATATATATATATATGCCTTAAGTTTAACCAAAGCTAAGAAGGAAACACCAACAACACACTAAGACTAATACACTCGTGAAAAATTCAAACCTCCTCGCGTTTCAGCGTGGCGAGTAATTTGAAGGCAGTTAATAGTAGCCAGTCGGGGTGGCATATTTAATTCAGGGGTGCCGCTTCTGTCTTGGGTAGTGAAGTGAAGGAAAGCTCATTTCCATTAGCCCCATGCATCATGTATGCATCGTATCTCCTCGCACACACATCCATATCCCTTCAAGTCCCTACGTACGTGGGCTCAACCTGGATATGCGTTCTCGCATCTCGGTTTAAACCAGCAACCTGCTGCTGGTGCTGGTGCAGCTGGTATCAAAGCTGGTGATTCCAAAGTCTGCAGCCAACTCGTATAAATACTATATGTAGTATATGTGTATGAAATAGGATATATGAATTAGGAATAAATATGCACGAATTTATTTTTGTTTTGCTTCTATATACTTTTTTCACAAATATATATATACTCAACGTCATTGACGAACTTTACGGAATGTGAGAGTGATACTATGATTCTGCACCGACTTCAAGATCAGATATTCTTCTTATTCAGAGTTGGCGCGCGATCCCGTTTCGAAAATTTTAAATAGCACCGTTTTATGATTTTATTTTATGACCAGACTCCGTGTGATCGTGCGACTTGGAGTATACCGGTGACCGGAAGTCTAGAGAAAATCTACGAGCTAGAACTTGCTATCGAATTTCATAGCTCTGTATAGGACTTGATTTTTTTTCTTCTTCTTCTTCTTTCTTTTTTTTTTTTTTTTTTTTTTTCTCGAATAAAAATCACGCGAAATATAATTCTAAAAAAATTATTACATATCCGGGGAAGTTTCGAGGTTGAATATGTTATACCGACTCACTGCGATTTTCAGAAAAGGTACATATTTTCCCGAATATCAGCTACAAGAACTTTTATACGAAGAACACCGGAGGTTCGAAATTCCGAGAGGTTCTAAAAATCCGGAACTTGAAATTCACGCAGGTATTCATTCAGTGTTTAATAACTCGGACTGTATTGATCATATCGAAACCAATAAGGGGTCAAATTAATCGTCTTGAGATATAATTTTGGGATAAAAAATAATTATTTATAAAATTTTCGAATATTTTGGCTCTCGAGGATCTGGATTTTCGGAATTTCGATATTCCAAACTTGAACGTTTCTTCAGAAATCCGAACTAGTCTCAAACGAATTCGGAAACTTTACCATTTGTAATTTCAACCCGGTCCCATATATATATATATATCTATCTACCTATTCTCTGTATCAAAAACAATTTTAATTCATTTTCCGATTCCAACGAGAGCCACTAGTTTTGATTCATTCATTTTAACTTTAAAACGCAGGAACTGAATAGAGCCGAGAGATAGATCTGTAATAAATTCAATTATCGAGTCATTTATCCATCCGACTATACATATATCACGGTTAGATTCTTCTACGTGATGTTGAATAGTAGAACACGATCGCTACCTAGCTATACAAGCTTCTATATTGAGATTCTAAGTACTATGTATGTACATTGTACATACATATAGGTACATCGGAGTGTAGTACTACAATCCATAAAAATCTATTCTATGTCCAACTAATATCAATCAATCGCTGGGTATCTGCATCAGAATAGTTGCACACTCGTACTAGCATTTCAAATCAACCGATCAACTGTACCTACAACCTCTACCTACACCTACCGCAATCGCATGTGCATGGATCAAAACGGCAAATTGAATACACGATAGCGCTGTCTACATGTGGGGTACGTGTGTGGTAATTGAAATCTACTTTTCACACATAAATAATAATAATATGATAAATTTGATGAGAATCTTTCATCGATCTTTTCCAAATTTAGAAACTATATTTTATTATTTTTTAAATAGGTATAATTTATGTATTTATGGCATGAAATAGGTGTTCCGAAATTTACACTAACTAATAAATGATTCTATATCAATAAATAAATTAATTCAACAAATCGGTAAATGATAAATTAAATAGCCTCGCGGCAATTCTTTCGAATTAATCATTCGACTAACACGTTTAATGTTTACGGTTTACGCGCTAACCACCACCCTCTCTCGTCTAGCACTCGTCGAGGCTGCATATCGTGTCTCGCGTGACAATTAACGCCCCCGCATTGGTGTTTACATCGCGGGATTCTGCTCCTATATCCATTCTATATACCTATATACCTTCGTTCACCGAATGCAACCACTGACACTAGTGTGACGTAGAGTTTATCCTATCTACAATCGTGTAAATCTATTTTTAATTTTCTTTCATTGATGAATAATTTGTTAATAATTATTTAAATTAAAATTATTGCCATAATTTTCAAGCCCAAAAAAAAAAAAAAAAAAAAAAAAAGAAACAAACAATTTGTTGCAGCTAATCTCGCGCTAACTGGATTAGGGAAACAGCGTGAAAACAGAAAAAAAAATAAAAAATAATAAAAACTAAAAATAAAAATAATCTGAAGGAAAAAAATTGAGTTGAGTTAGTTTACACATATGAATCGTGGAGTTTGTTTCGCTGTTGGAAATAAACTCCATATGCTGTACTTCTATCTTCACTGCAGCAGCAGAGTAGGCAAATATTTGCAGAAATAAACGAGCCGGGATTTTAAGCTCTATATCTCACTGTACTTTAACACTGGAGGTACCTATACCGAGGTGGGATACCCCGTTTCAATTCTAAGAAAATATACATATATATATACATGCAGATTCGCTGAACCGAGAATCGGTATCGCTCTATAGTATATCCGAGGATGAATATACTCGGGAGAAAATTAGCTTTTATTATAGAGATATTAGCAGGATAATTAAAGAAGAAAACATGTAATTTCTATGCGGAAACAGAAAAGAAAAGAAATGAAAATAAACTAGAAGAGTCTCTTTTCCCTCGGGAACGTAGCTCCATTAGTTTACTCGGTAACTCCGTTATGTACCTACCTACGTACGTACGTACGTACGTACGTACTTATCCTGATTCAGGAATCAAAAAAGGTTTTTCAAACTGCAGACCAGAAAGCCAGTTACAATAACCATAGAAGATGGCGGTTATCTGGAATTGTTATAGCCTTGAGAAGTTGGCTTGTAAAAAAAAAAAAAAAAAAAAAAAAAAAATAGAAGAGATATATACATATATACTATCAAGTTTAGTTAACTTCGCATATATATATAGGTATAGGTAACTAAACATCAGTAAATGTACGAAATTTATTTCATCATTAGAAGATCGGATCTCATCCGAGTTAAATTTTCCCTTATATACTAAAGCGATGCTTATGCCATTATGCAATCTCGATTTGCACAAAGAATTTTAAACAATAGCGTCAATGGTGTATATATATCGACGCCCGATACGAATAACAGCACATTTCAAATTCCGGGTGGAAAAGAGCACATTTCAGATTCCGGGTGGAAAAGAGCACATTTCAGATTCCGGGTGGAAAAGAGCACGTTTTAGATTCCGAGTGAAAAAGAGCATGTTTCAGATTCCGGGTGGAAAAGAACACGTTTCAGATTGAGAATGAAAAATAGCACGTTTCAGATTCACTCGAAAACTAGCACAATTCAGGTTGAACCGAATATTACTTATTAGCAAGTGTCAGGCAGGTTTATTATAAGATTGAATTAATCATTCAATGATAAAATTGAATCGAGTTTTTGTGCATAATTGTGCATTTCCAATTTCATAATAAACCCACCTGACACTTACTAATGAGTAATATTCGCTTCGCCTGAATTGTGCTAGTTTTCGAGTGAATCTGAAACGTGCTATTTTTCATTCTCAATCTGAAACGTGTTCTTTTCCATCCGGAATCTGAAACATGTTCTTTTTCACTCGGAATCTGAAACGTGTTCTTTTCCACCCGGAATCTGAAATGTGCTTTTTTTCACCCGGAATCTGAAATGTGCTTTTATTCGTATCGGGCGTCGATATGTATATACATATATGTAGGTATACGGAGAAATACGGAGAGGCGGAAAATTGGCAAAGTCGTGAATTTCGGGGGTGTCTTAATTTTCTGAATTGGTTCCAAGCGAGGTAATTTACGAGTATATACGATTACAAGGTCGGTGGTTAGCATCAGCGTTAGTGTAACGATTTCTCACGATTAGAGGCAGGGGTGTGTGCGGGTTTCTCGGTATATTCGCTTTTCTTCCTACTATTCCTTTAGCGATTTTACTCGCGCCGTTTTCGCGCAGCCCCTTAGCCTTGTGAGAGATCAATGAGAGGGCAAGAGGAAGAGAAAGAGGAAGAGGAAGTGGAAGGTGGAAGGTTGAAGAAGATGGTGCGGGGTGCGGGTTCTGAAACGCGTTGAGAAAAAAAAAGGGGGAAGAAAATGGAAAAGAATAAAGTATATACATGTGCACATACTATATATAGGTATATGTATAAAAATATGAGAGAGGGAGGAGAAAACGGGACGATATAAAGAAGGAAAAAAAAAAACCAGAAAAAAATACAGCAGAAAAGAAATGAAAAAATGAAAAAGAAATAAGGGGAAACGAACGAGGCGGACGGACCAGTCGCACCGGATGAGGTCAAAGTACGTATGTTTTTTGACGAATATATGAAAAAAAAAAAAAAAAAGAATAAAAATATACATATATATATATGAGAATGAGAGAAGAGGATAGGAAGAGACTTCGCGCTTTATTCGTAAAATGAAGAATTTCCGTTTTTCGAGTTTTTAACCGTATATACATACATAGAGATGTATTGCGTATATATATAATATACGTATATAGATACACCTATATGTTAACGAGGCGAGGAGCGTTAAAGCGCGGAGTGTAGTGCCGCCGCGACGCGAGGCGACGCGTCGCGACTCTCGTCGAGGAAACAATAGCTTGGCGCGTGGGTGGAAACGCGAGCGAGCGTATATTTATATTAGAACGTGAATCCCCGTTCTCCCTCTTATTCCATACTACAACCAACCCATGTCACACCGCCCCTGGAGCCCCTGAGACTTTAGTAACAAGAGGTTAAAAGAGGTATAAATAGTTCCCCGTTTGTATATTATCTCGAGTAGTCGAGTGCCCTTAATGTCTCGGGAGTTTTACACGGGGCAACTGCCGCAGCTATACCCCGAAGTCGTAGTCGCGTCAAAGATTCCGACTAGTTTTTTTTTTTTTTTTTTTCCAATTTTTCTTGGACCACCCCAACGAAAAGAATCGAAAAGAAATCAAAAAAGAAGAAGAAAAAATAAGAAAAGAGAAAGAAAGGGGCCATTCAACAAATACGTTCGCTTTTTTGTGCGATTTTAGACCCCCCCCCCTATGTAACAATGGTTCGTTTGACTAGACCCCCCCCCCCCCCCCAAATAATACGTCACAAATCTCGACCCCCCGCATTATTGCCTTTTTTGATCTATCGATCCATAATTCGATCTATCAAAACGAAATTCTCGTGCCAAAACCCGAATTCTATTACACAAAAACCGAACGTCACATTTTGCCGACCCCCCCCCCCCCCTCCGTGGCTTGTAACGTCATATCAACGTCGACAACCCCCCCCCCCCCCCCCCCCCCAAAGCGAGCGTATTTGTTGAATGGCCCGAAATCAGAAAATTTGAAAAGATCGAAATCGTTTAAATTTGAATTAGATGATGATATGCTGTGTGAGCCTGGAGTCGATTAAACTCAAACAGCGCATAGTAGAATATATATACCACGCAGTTGAGTTAAGTTAAGTAAAACCCGCAAGGTTTAAATATCTGCCGGATGTTTGGCGCGTCGGTGTATATCACTTTGTAAATTTAAGTTACCGGGCATCAGCACCGTCTCGTATCGTATATGCACCAACCTCCTCCTCCTCCTCCTCCTCCTCCTCCTCCTCCTCCTTCTTCTTCTCTTCCTCTTCCTCCTCTTATTTCCGTTGGTATTATTCCTGGCAAGTATAAAGCGATGTGTTGTATAGGAATGAAAAGAGCGTGCGAAAGATCAAAGTCCAAGTATCTATATA
>OX031019.1:2285200-2342700 GCA_943736025.1 Tenthredo mesomela
AAAGAGCGTGCGAAAGATCAAAGTCCAAGTATCTATATATCGAAGGATAATGGGAAGTGAGAAGTGAAGATTAACTGATCGACTGATTCCGGTCTGACTTTAAATCTTCTCTGGTATAAAATACGTCTAGTAGTACAATGAACAACATCAGAGTGCAAGATTTTGATTCTTCTCCCTTTCTTCTTCTTCTTCTTCTTCTTCTTCCTGAATTCATTGTTTTTTCAGTTTTTCATTACTTTTATTTTCATTTTATTTACGTACCTATCTAGCATCCCTTCTCATGCAGGGGTTGCGTTGGATTTAATATATTCATCAAATATTGCAGTCGAGGGTGGGTGGTGGGAGGGGGGGGGGGGGGGGGGGAGGGGGGTGTAGGTAGGTAGGTACTGCAACCAGCCGTGTTGAATACCTACCCTCAAATTTCCTGCCGCAGGGGCGATAAATTATTAACTCACGAATGGATGAGGTAACCGAGATGCATGATTCACCAACAAAAGCAAGACCCCGTATAATATAATAGCGACATATATTGACAACGGCGATGTTTATATAATACATATTATACACCTCAGATATTATATATACTTCCATGAATAGGAATAAAAGGCAGATCCCTTTTCAGAACGTGACGTTACCCTGCAATACTCGTTGCCATTAACAAACAAAAAGAGTAAAAAAAAAAAAAAAAAGAAAGAAATAAAAAATAAAGAAAGAAATAGCAATAATTTAATTAAAGAGAATAATTTTCTAGGTAAAGCATTATCCCATCGATAGAGAATACGTTTTGTTAAATTTCTTCGATCACTCGGTGCAGTTAAATGATCGACAGCTCTAACCAACCCTCCAAAATGCTCTCATAGCTGTTAGCCATAACTCTTGAATATCAGCTCTTGTCTTATTTGTACAATACCAAGAGAGTTACAACGTTAACTCGACTCGCACGCAGGATGTGATGGAAATGTATGCATGCAGGAGCTAGATCAGTGGTATGGAGAATCCATTACTTATGTATGTAACATACGTACTACCTATATCTATATAACAAATACATATATACAACGGACGATCGGACGATTCGAGGAGAGACGCGCACGCATAAAGTGCAATCAAACATTGATCATGCACGGCGTGTGCACAGAGTCGGGAGTATAGCAGAAGAGCAGAGCAGAGCAGAGTAGAAGAGAGGATAGCATATACATATACATACGTATAATATATATACGTAGGGCCTCCTCTTGCCGTTGTTGCATGGTAGGGTAATGTATGTATATAGGATGGCACCTAGTGCAGGCAGCACAGTACAGTACAGAGTCTTGTTTGTGTTGGTAATAGAGAGGGATAGAGGGTTGATAAGAGGGGAAAGGAGAAGGATGAAATTGAAGGGATGGAAGGGCCAGTATAGGTAGGTAGGTAGGTAGGTAGGTAGGTAGGTAGAAAGGTATGAAGGTAGGTATGTACCTCGGACGAGTAGAGCTAGGAAGGAATCGATCGGGTGCGTAATTAACGCGTGTTCAATTTGCATGCGTGCAGTGTTAGGACCGCGTTATACTGTACGACAAACCTGAAACTACCACATACATATTAGGTACGACGATGGTATATAACGTAGAATTGCAGCGAGAGGGATTGAGGCGTCCAGTATTTCAAATTCCTGCTATAATAAACGGAGCTGTGCAGGGATAAGTTTCCAAATTCGTTTGAGACCGTTGATATAGAATTTTCAAAAACATTTAAGTTTAGATAATTAATTGACATTCCGAAAGTCTAGACCCCCCGAAAGTCTAAGGATCCGAAAATTTCGGTCTATTTCTCAAGATGAATACATGCGTAAATTTCAAATTTCGGAGGTTTCGCCTTCGGGATCTTCAGATTTCGCAATTTCGAACCTCTGGTGTTCTTAGTTTGAAAGTCTTTCAAATCGGCCATGTACACTGAGAAAAAGGTCTTGTTGACACAACCAAAATTTGGGTTATTATATGCACAATCAAATTTTTTGTTCAGTCAACCAAAAATTTTGTTGGAATAGCCAAAATTTCAGTTGTTCCAACAAAATTTTGGTTATCCGAACGAAATTTTTGGTTGACTGAACAAAAAATTTGATTGACTGAACAAAAAAAATGTGATTGTGCATATAATAACCAAATTTTGGTTGTGTCAACAAGACCTTTTTCTGAGTGTACTCTCTAAATTTGAATCAGTGAAAACTACTGACAATCAGTGAATATTCACTGGTTTCCAGTTATAAGTCGGTCACTGATCCGACTTATAACTGGAAACCAGTGACTATTCACTGATTCAAATTTAGAGAGTAGTATACGCAAGGATTTGGTCGTACGACCGCGTGCAAGTTCGAGCTTATCGTCACTTAATTTGCAATTATAAGTATCAGGTATGGAAAGATTTTACATAGTAGTACACACCTAGGTCAGAGGAAAATATTTAATAACTCGCGAATTTCGCCCCCCCCCCCCCTCCCCCCCTTTTTTTTTCCTCCTCCCCCTGAGGTACTTTTCTCTCATTCCAATTTTTTTTTCTCGCCCCCTAATATACCCCGTATCTCGCTACACACCCCTAGAGGGGGTTACGTAAGCTCGATACACATCCGAGAGATGAGATACTATATTATTAATTTATCTCGTGAAATATTCTACGCCATCTTGCCATTCATCTTCCCGCTTCTATGCATTATGTAAGAGAAACGGTTAGGTTAGGTTAGGTTTCGTTTCGTTACGTTTCGTTTTTTTTGCCTATCTTCTCCTACTACCCCATTCTAACACGATACACCCAACATACCCTAGACTAGTGTTGGAAACTAGGTTTCTAAAATCTTGGTGTTATGAACGACTATAGAAAAAAAAAAAAAAAAAAAAAAAATACTTGAATGTTTATTTTTTATTTTTTTTCTTTATTTTCTTAAAGAATAATTATTACATTTTTTAGGATATGTTAATTCTGTTTTAATTTCAACTATAAGGTTTACTAGACTCGTATATATGTATATATATTAAAGCTCGTAAACAATATCGAAATAAGAATATAACAATAATAATAATAATGGGGTATAAAATAAACGAAATTCTTTTATCCCAAAGCACCGTATGCGCCCCAGGGTTCGCTGCTGTTGTCTTCTCGGCACATTCACCTCCTTTACGCGTCTACCCCCATATGTGTAACGCGCGCACGGCGCAGCGCACGTTATACCATTTCTCGACACATATATATGCACCACGTGTACCTACGTATATGTATATATATATATATATATATATATATATATATAAAATATCTATATGTATTTATGTATTTTATGTATATATGTAGAGGTACCTAGAATTGCATGTGTGTTAGTAAACGTATGTGTATATATATATAATAAATATATATATATATATACATGTGTGTGTAGACCGCCCGTCCACCCGGGGTCCGCGTCCGCGCACGCAGAGAGGGCGAATGCTAATATTAAAAGTAATATTTCTGGACCGTCTGCAAGCGAGCTTGCGGAGCTCTATTTATTTTTAATATAAATTAAACAATTTATTTTCCGCGAGCCGAGCCCGACTCGCGCGGGAATAAAACAGAGAATAATGGCCGCGTGCAATATCGAATGAAATATTACCACGGGCAGCAGCAGCAGCAGCAGCAGCCAGGTAGGTAGGATACCAAACCCCGTATAACGCTGCAACCCGCCCTCCACGACTCAAGGAAAATATCCTGAATTTTTTATGCTTTTATCTTTTTATGTTTACCCTAGAATATCTGATTCTCGGAAACTAGGCACTCTCGGGTTTATAACCATTTATAGACTTGTTTATTCATATCGTAAAAACAGAGAGAAAAAAAAAAAATAAAGATTCACCTGTATATATTCAGGAAAGAGATATTATTAAGACTCATAGGTATATGTGATTCGCGATATTTGACGCGGAAACTCAATCGCGGTTGCGAAAAAATGAAAAAAAAAAAAGCAAAAAAAAATAATTTACATGTGTTTCAACTCCGAGAATAGAATATGGGGTCCATACGTACTGCTTTGAAACGAGGAGATATATATATTTTTTTTCTCTAACGGGAAACGATAACTTATAAGAAGTATAGGTACCTATACATACTGCATGGGTATCGGTATAACGCCGCAGGTCAAACAAATGCGAGAGTTTAATTTATAACCGATAACAGTGTAAATAGTTAAATACCATTGTTCAACGTTCACGGTGATATACGATCGCCTTTCAAATATATAATACAACTAAATATTTGGACTTCTGCAGTAGTGTAGCACAAAGGATATCGCCTCGAATCGTGTACGGCTTAAAAACCGTAGGAATATGTAGAGAATAGAATTGAGAATAGAGAATGGAAATTGAAAGGGCGAGAAGATACGAGACGGTTTGTTTGTTAGAGAACTGCATGCGTGACGTTGGGGTACGATTTTGAATTTTCTACAATTTTTACTTTTCCTCGTTGCGTCTTATTCGTTGCTCGCAACGAAACGTATGGTTATAAAATCTCGAATGTACCTATACGCACGTATATTAGATTGTATGTTTGTATTTTTCTTGTTGGCCGATATGATCGCGACGTATTTCTGTTTACGTTGTTAATTTAAGTGTGGCGCCATCCAGGGCAAGAAGGGGGGTGGTGGGGGGTTGAAGCTTGGGCAAAAGCAGAAAGACCGAGTTCGCGAACGATCGTTAAATTTCTAGTTATTGCACCCGTTATATTGCACTGTACGTATATTACCTGCACCACCGGCAATAGCACCACCATATACATATATATACATCGCCAAAAATAATACGTGAGTAATTTCTGCGCACGAAACAATAATAGCATATTACCTGAATCGCCAAGGTAATGAACTGCGCTCAACTACCGGCGAAGAATGGAAACAAACAACAAGCTCGATGATTTTTTATTCTTTTTTCAACTTCGTATACGGATTTTGAGTTCTTTTTTGAAAAATCGGTGCCTTATTTTGAAGAATTTTTAACCCGACATGGGTGTCGTTTTCGATGGATTTATAGACGCTGATCACGAATCTGGCTTCAGAATATTTCCAATGTTTCAGGTATTCGAAGTAAGTCACCGAAAGACTAGAAAGAACTGCGATTTTCGACGCGAAATTATGATTTATAAGTTCCGTATATTATATTCGTTTATTAAGCTTACGAGGTAAGGTTCGTACTTCCCTGTTCCAAGAAATCACTTCTATAGATTAACCGGATTATTATTAAAACTATGAATTTGTTTGTTTGGAATCGGAAAAAGTTTCAATAAATCGAAGCTCTTATGTTAGTCGCGGTATTCGGCCTATAAACATATCTTCAGGTTGTATTCATGTCTACAATCCGTTCAATTTATGACCACGCGCGTTTTTTTATTTTCTTTTTATTTCATTTTCATTTTCATTTTCATTTTCATTTTCATTTTTTTTTTTTTTTTTTTATTTCTTTTACGTAAATAATGAAGAATTAATATTCACTGCTAAGAGAGTAGTACCGGCAAAATTCACGCCCAGCTCTAAAGATTCAGTGTATAGTTAACAGGCAGCCAGTGGTCTATCAATAGCAAGCTGAATCACAAAGTGGTGCGGTGTTAACCCCGTCGAATTCACCTCACCACAGGGTCTGTGTTATTGGTAACAACATTTCGAGATTCACTTGACAAAGAAATCAATTATTTCCATCGTATTGTCTACTCTAGGGTTTGCATTTCTATCGGAAACGTGTAGAGCAGGAATTGCAGTAGCTGACCAAATTGCATAGCATATGTAAGGCTGCAGTCTTGACGATGACAATATGCAGTAGGTACAATTACGAAGGTAAAAGATACCGATGTTTCTTTCTTTAGTTTCGTTTCCTTATTTTCTTTTTTTTTCAGGTGAAACTAACCGTGCGTCTTTATGTTAAGTTCTAAAGATTTACCCACAAAGGAAGAAGTCCATTAGTAGATAATCAGCGTCTTGGTATAATAATTTATTCCATTTTACCTTAATATGCTAATAGAAGAATAACACGCGTATAGTTGGTTGTAAGAGAAGAAAGAAATTTAAAAAAAAAAAAACAAAAAAAAAAAAACGAGGTAAAAGTTGAAATTAAACGGATATCTATATTTGAAGGGTGTTATACCCCCAAAAATCAGCAAAAAGATACCAAAAGAAAAACTTTAGTGTACAATTTTTTGAAATTTTCAACCAATATTCGATTGTAAAAATTCATTGGTATATAGAGTATAACGTGTGTGCAGAATCAAAAACCGTATCACTGGGAATGAAAAGAGTTGCTCTAAATTTGAAAACGAGATTTGTATAAAAAAAAAAAAAAAAAAAAGGAGAAAAAATGAAAACATGACACATTTAAGCATATGTATGCCAAAAATTAGTAAATGACTGCAAAAATCGATATGTGTATTACAAAAAACCTATCATTTCGTTGATAAAGAAGAATTGAAAGTAGAAAAAAAAAAAGAAATAATAAAAGATTGTTTTTTTATTTTATTTCTTTTGTGATTTCTAATTCAAATTTTCTATTTCCCTCTTATTTCATTTTTATTTTGTGAAATCTGATGTAAACGATATTTTCAATTCGTAAAAATGAAAAAAAAAAAAAACATGTTATAATAGGTATCGTAGGCGAAGCGTAGGACAAGGGTATAGAATGTAATTTAAATAAGCTGGCATGCGCGAGATAAATAATAGTATAGGCCCCCCCCCCCCCCCCCCCCCCCCACACAACATTATTAGCCTCCTGAGATCATACCAGATCGCAACGCGTTGAAATGATTTGATATTCAGATTAAGGCGATAAATTGAAATGACCCCGCGCGGGTCCTTAGGGGCCTTGTTCTCACTTGGTAATTATACGGATTAACTACTTACACGCCGTTTACATTCGCGCTCCTTTCCTCTTGGCGATTGCCTTTCAACGTATGAGCCCACGGTTTTATAGATATATAATGCCATATATATATATATATATATACATGCAGTATGATCGTGGCTCCGTAAAAAAAAAAAAAAAAAAGAGAAAAAGAGATAAATTTTACTTTCGCAAATATATATATGCGTTAGTAGTATATAATATCCCAAGATCGTTTGTAAATCGAAACTATAAACGGTTGAGTGACGGTAGCGCACGATGCGCCGTGAAATTGGAGATTATTAGCATAAGGAGATCTTAGTACCGTGATAACCGCGAGGAGCGGTGAGTATTAATTATTATCGCGATAAAGAAATTCCCTTCCCAGGAAGCGTTTAAATAATATTCCTTTAGATTACCAGTACGAGATATACGAGGCGAGATATACGGACGGGTGTATAAGATAGATAGAAGATGGGCGGAATTTATATCGACCGGAAGTTCGACGAAAACAATTAAATTGTAGACCTCTTCAATGCTACATATATATATATATATATAAATATATATAAATATATGTGCACATACATGTACATGACATACACGTATACACACATACACATATAAATATATATACGATTTAAATTTGATAAGGAGTAAAATATTACAATTCGGGAATCATTTCCGCATACAATATCAAACCCTCGAAACTGCGGGCTCTCTAAGCTATAGATATACACTCAAAAAAATAACAACCAAAATTTGGTCATTATATGCACAATCACATTTTTTTGTTCAGTCAATCCAATTTCGTTCGGATAACCAAAATTTTGTTGGGACAACCAAAATTTTGGCTGTTCCAACAAAATTTTTAGTTGACTGAACAAAAAATGTGATTGTGCATATAATGACCCAAATTTTGGTTGTGTCAACAAGACTTTTTTCTGAGTCTAGTTATAGATTTAGTAGATAATATATTATAGGTAGATTCAAGGCTGTTTCACGCTTGATATATTACACAAACCCCCGTCTATTATTTTACTATATACAGATAATTATATGCTACATCAATTATATATTAACACTGATGCATATATATATAGTATAGGATATGGGAAAATAATTTCTCCACATATGTGGCGTATACAAACATATATAGATTCTTGTCATCAATTTAAATCAGATTTCTATAATAATCAAGTTAGACTAAAATTAGAGGGGATATATGCTCGGTCAAGCTGCCAGTATTGCGGTGTGTCAACCCTACGGACGGACATATAGGTACATACGTAGGGGCTATGGAAGAGGAGCTGCGCGGTACCGGTGGATGTATACTTGATGAAGCGTAAATAATTGAGTAATGTGTTTCTAGCCGTTCGATCAACGATCCTATTGGTTGGTATTAATCAATTAGAGGACTGCCCTGCCATCGGTCCACATCTGTACATACATATATATATTATATATTATATATTTTGTCTATGTATATAACAAGCCGACGCGGGCTGAAAAGACGAGTTCCAATTCCGAAGTCGGGATTAAATATTTGGAGGATGGATTCTCCGTGAAAATCTAAGACTAAATTTCCTTTGCCAAAAATCTGTGGGATCGATAGTTTCCGAGTTACGGAAGATCTTAGTTTATACCGATCGCGGAGCGTACCGATCAGCCATCAGGGTAACGCTCAAACTTCCACTCTCATGCGATCGGTTGACTAAGATCTTACGTAGCTTGGAAACTATTGGTCCTACGAATTTTTGGTAAAGGAACTTTCGTTTCAGAATTTGTCAAGGAATCTACCCTCGAAATATGAGACATATTACATGAATCACCCCGTATATACGATGCTGTAGCAAAGAGAGGAGCGGTGGTTAGAGCAAATTGAAATGACCTCATGGTAACAGGGAGGGTTTCAAAGTTCAGGGCTGAGACGAGAAGGACCTAGCAAACGCGGTAACTGGGAATCGCTTTGCCGCAATCCGCGAATTACACGCTTCCTAATTAATTAAACCGAGGATCACCTTGTATAACTGTATACATGCGAAATTGTATAGGTACGCAATCAGGCTCGTGGCGATCTTGAAATACGTATACATACGTCGCAAGGGATCGTCATGGATCTTGAAAAAGGATATTTTCCGAGGTACTACCTGCATCGCAGTATCAATGATTTATCCGCTTAAGTAATTATCAAATAAATCAAATTGATTTCGCTTTGATAAAGCTGAAAAAAATTCACTAAAATTCTCATCCTTTAAGTTGATATAATATATATCTATATCATCCTTCGAGGGAGAGTTAGTTCCCACCAGGATATCGTCACAGGACGATGCGTGACGCGGCATAAGCCGTTCAGCCGGGCATCAGCGCGAATGATCCTCTCGCTATTACATACATAGATGAATATAGGTATATATAGATATATATATATATATATATATATATATATTTCCCCGCGGCTATCCTGTGGGTATAAACACGTATAGGCTAGGTATACGAGGAGAGGAGATACCTACTGTAATTAAATTGACAATATTCCTGCAGGTATAGCTTATACCTGCAGGGGTAGATGGACGTATAACACATAGGTCACTGCGCGCGGGAATTTGAAACTGAGGATATTAGCTCGGGATTAATTATTAATATCGAGTGCTCGCCAACAGATAGATATAGAGATCATAGATAAATACGAATGCGTACATATATATATATATATATATACCTATATATGTGCACATGTATTACAAATATACATCATGGTATACACACTCAGAAAAAGGTCTTGTTGCCACAACCAAAATTTGGTTATTATATTATGCACAATCACATTTTTTGTTCAGTCAATCAAATTTTTTGTTCAGTCAACCAAAAATTTCGTTCGGATAACCAAAAATGTGATTGTGCATATAATAATCCAAATTTTGGTTGTGGCAACAAGACCTTTTTCTGAGTGCACCTCTATCTCTATATTTAACTTGGTTGGAATGAAAAATTGACCAAGAGATTCGAGAACCATAAAGGATTCGTGTTTTTTGAAGTTTAGCAAATTTTCTGATATTAGTTCAAAAGGATATAAAATAAAATGTTCAAATTCAAATGAATTTAATAAAAGTAGAAATAAAAGTCAAATCCACTAATTACACAGATACCTACGACACGCCTGCGTCGCGACGCCGGTATAGGTGGCCCCTCGCGTTAAGTTTCTGAGGCAAGCGTCTCTCTACCTACTAGCGAAGCTAATTGCGGAGTCTATTTAGCTGGTGGGGTGCACAGGTCGATATGCATATTACGGAACAGCAGCAGGGCAAACTTTACCCTATGAACGAAGGAACGAAATGAACTAAGGAAGGATGGAAGGACGGGAGGGAGGAAGGAAGGAAGGAAGGAAGGAAGGAAGGAAGGACCATAGGACCAACGAACGGTTGATGGCTAGTCGATATATTTTTCCGGGTAAACGACTCGCGAAACTACGTTAACCTGACTCCTGATTGTCTCTCTTCATTTCTCTCATCAGAGGCGACGACGTCATTAGACAATTTTTGATTGGCCTTTCTCCCTCCATGGATTTTTATCATTTTAAAAAAATGCAAAAATACAAAAATACAAAAATACAAAAATACAAAAAAAAAAAAAAAAAAAAAAAAACACAGAAAAAATGATTTTCTAAATTTTTTTAGAAAAGAGTATCCATCACCTCGATTGAGTCTTCTGACTCATCCAGCGAGCTTTCCGAAGCTTAGTTTTTTTATCTAAGTCAAATTGTTTCGAATACTTACATATGTAGCTGTATGTGTAACGTATATAGTATAACGGCGGTTAAATTGCGTGTGAAATGGTATTGGCGTACATTTAACGTGCGATTCGGAGTTTATATACTCATATATATACACGCAGATATACGCAGACATCACATACATGAATATACATACCGGAAGTGTTTGTATACGAAGTTCGCGAGTCATGCCGATGAAATTTACGTCCCTCGTGCGAGGTTGAGAAAAAGAAACCATATATGTATAGTTGTATGTGTAAGATAGGTCAGTGACCAACGATCGGAGAAAGGAGGGTGAGATTATTCACGCGATCGATATAGATGCGGTAATAAGAATTAATTTTTCTTCTATCTCCAAATTTTCTCTATTTGATTTTATCTCGAATTACAAGATTAGATGGATGAAAAAGACGGACGTATGTGCGTGTGAGTTTACGTTTTTTTTTTTTTTTTCCTTTTTCTTCCCCCAATAGATTTTTATTTTTATTTTCATTTTTATTTTTATTTTATTTCGGTTTTTCCTGCTAGTTGACAACGGGCTGAAACGAACGATGAAAAGTTTGAAAACGAACCGTACTGCAGGTATATAGGTGCAAGCGTCGAACGTGTTAAGGGCTTATCGGAAATTTACCGTTTTCGAGTTTTAGCAAGCGTCAGAGTCAGTTCAACCGAGGCTTGGGTTTTCGCTCTTTTTTTTTTTCGTTTTGTTATTTTTTTTATTTTATTTTTTTTTATTATTCGCCTCTTTTTCCTTTTGTTTTTCAATTTTGACCGTTTTTCATACCCACGGTTTCGCGACTCCCACAGCTCGCGCGGTGCATTAATTTGTAATTGTGCGTATATACGGTTCTGTTTTTATATCCGATTTGCACCGATCGAAAAATAATCATTCGCATATTGTCGAATGGCAGGGCGCGGGCGTGGGCGTGCGGGCACAGCGCTTGCTGACCGTGTTTCTGTTTATCTGCGAGCTTTTTCCCAGATTAAAATTAATATGCATATGTGCTAGCGCGGTGCGGGGGACAGGACGCGGTTATTCTTTCCCTCTCTTTTTTCTCTTTCTCTCTCTCGCTCTCTCTCCAACATTCGACACCAGTGTTTGTTATTTCGGTTGATTTCATTTTGATCAGAGTTATCATTTTTCACCTATATGTATACATTTATACTACCGCAAAGATAGATCGATCGATCAGTCATTTAAAATTCCTAAACAACTAGATTCAATTTATAAAAAAAAAAAAAAAAAAAAAAAATAATGAAAGCGTACGATCATTCACCGTTTACAGTCAAAACAGTTTTAACACCAAAAATCAACACGTTTTCATCTATATCTACAAAATAATGGCGTAAACTTTACGGTTCGTGGTGCGAAATGAAAATTTAAATGAAAATGAATTTTTTTTTTTTTTTTTTTTAGTTTTTTTCTTTCTTTTTTTTTTTTTCATATCGCTAGTTACCATTTACGCATTGCATATACTGCGGTAATAAAACTACGAACGTTTCGTTACATAGTATATATAATAAGAAATATTCACACACGATCAGATATATGTAGGAGAACGAAGAGAAAAATATAATCCTAGCATTTTAAAAAAATAATTATATTAGAATTTTTTTATTTTTACACACATCACAATAATTTCAGATGTAAATGAAGGAGCAAAAAAAAAAAAAATTAAATAAAATAAAAAAGAAATAAGAGAAATCTATGGCAAATGACGATATAGGTGTGGATTTCAGTGCTACTTGTAATAATAAATTCCCGTATCCCCGCAAAAATTCATTACGAATAGGTATAAACCGTTGAATTAACAAATTGAAACGTAAAAAGCTTTTAATCCGTCCGTATCCTGCCGCGAAACAATTATTATTAGCAGTTTTATATCGATAATTGCGAGGCGTCAATTTATATCCCCATAAAAAAAAAAAAAAAAAAAAAAAAAAAGAAAAAAAGAAGAAAAGAGAAAAAAGAAAATAAAGGTGGAGTAGTAAGGTACGTGAGATGATGATAGCAAGGGGGATAATACGAAGTGAAGAATAACTAGGCTTTGCTGAAAGCATTTTTAATGAGATGTGCGATAATATGACTATATAGCTAAAGTGTTAACGGCTGAATGGCAGGACGTGTAATAATTGGAGAGGGATCAGTTTATAAGGACTCGGCATTTAACCCCCGTGTGACTTTTAGCCGTAAAAAAGTAGAAATAATAAAAAATAAATAAAATAAAACAAAGAAAAATATAAACCCGTCATTTATCCCGTCCTGAAATTATCTCATCGAAACAAACCACACTGTTGGAAAAATTGAAGAAAAAAATAATGTCCCAGGAGGTCCACTATCATTTTAAATGTCAATTTCAACACTTTTTTTTTTTTTTTAGTTAAAACAACATTGTTTTCACTTAAAGGACAAATTTTTCTGTTGTTTCAATGGAAAATAGTGTTGAAATCAACATAAAAATTATAGCGGACCTCCTGGAACATTTTATTTCTAACGGTGCATATTTCGTCCCCTTTGGCTCCAACATATCTCGACTATCCATCTTGGATAGTCTAGAACCACCCTGAGGCTACTCTTTCCCGTTAAATAATGCACCCCAAACGTGTGGTGGTGGTTTACGTACCAGTGCATGTCCCGGCGCTTATCCTAGTCCCAAAAGTACGCGTCCGCAGGAATCTGGAGGGACTTTGTACCCCGATTGGGTAATTGGGGTTGCGGCCCCGTTTTGAAGGAAAATACTTAGGACTTGGTGAAAAATGATGAGAAAAAAAATCTGATAAGATAAATTATAAGCGCGCGATGATGATTTTAAATTGTTTAAAGAAATTTTCGAAGGTATTTTGAGCTTTGACGAAGGGGATGAAAATTTCAATATCGCGGAGGTTTGTCTGTTTTTTTTTTTTTTTGGTTTTCGAATTTTTTTGTTTTTTTGTTTTTTGTTTTTTTTTTATCGGAGAACGGGGAGAGGGGAACGGGTATAGAGTTTTCAGTCGTGAAAGGGAAATAAATTTCGAAGAAATTCGATTTTAACAATTTAATCGCAATGAAATAACGAGCAGCATTTTGGAGTAATATTTCACCGGAGCAGTTGGTATTAATTCGTAATATGTTACCTCGCATGAAACTATAGAGAATATCCTACCCCATCCTTCGACGTAGTGACGGAGGGGGGGGGGGGGGGGGGGGGGGGGGGGGGAGTAGGCGGAGGTAGAGGCAGAGGTGCGAGGTGCGGGAATGGGAAACGGTACCCATACGCGACCCCTCACCTAATATATGGTCCGTAACCGGTATTATTGCAACCCAGTGGACAGAATATTGTCAAAATTTATCGGCCCCATTTTTCACTCGGCCATCCGAACCAATAAGTGAATGATTAAAGGTGTAAATTACCGCAGCGTCGATGCCGGGCGCATATAGCAGGTGGTTCGAAATCATCAGAAAAAACGAACGTTAATGATGGTACCTACAAGATTTTTTTTTTTTTTTATTTTTTTTTTCACAATTTGTAAATAAAATTGAAGAAGAAATTTATTATAAGATGAAGAAAAATTGTGAAAAGAAAAAAAAAAAAAAAAAAAAATTATTAGAAACAGGAACCTGTCAACGTTTGCCCTGCGGCAAGGTTCCGCAGTCTAAAATAACGGCGGATATTAAGATCTGAGATAACGCGAAATGAAATGCAAAGCGATTCCGTTGGTGGTGGTGCTGCACAGGCGGTACTCCTCTGCAGGAACGAAGGTAGGGGGTAACGTATGCACCACCAGTTTCAAGAGAAACTCACCCTATCGCCATAAATCGAGGTAAACGTCTGTGTATAAGGTATATGGCGGAAGTAGTAGTCGAGTCGTCGTTTTTGATCGTGTTGTTGTTGGGGGTTCGAGGAACTCGAGAACCTCTATTTGGGAGCTCTTGAAAAAGGTTGAATTCCTCGGTTAGGTCAAGGTCGAAAGAATTTAACCAACCTGATCCCTCGCAGGCAACACATCCCCTTTATTAAACCTGCAGCACCAACTCCTTTAACCCGTTTCGGGACCCAGAACCACCCCACACGCCGTACCACTTCAAGTAATGAAGTGCGGATAAAGTACTCTCTTCTCTTTACCCCTACTTTTTTTCTCTCTGTACTCTCTTCTCGTCTAACCGCAACCCGCGCGCGCGGTAAGATACACGATGTCATACTTGAACTACGGACCTTCATGGGACAGCAATGATTCGGCTAAAACCAACATCCGCCAAGATATTATATGCATAGAATATCACAAATCTGATGCGGCACAAAGACGTGAGCACGATTTTACAACCGTTTGACATTTTTTTTCAAATCGGATTTAACAATCAAAAGCAGAAGCACTCAGAAAAAGCTGTCTTGTTGACACAACCAAAATTTGGTTATTATATGCACAGTCACATTTTTTGTTCAGTCAATCACATTTTCTGTTCAGTCAACCAAAAATTTCGTTCGTATAACCAAAATTTTGTTGGGACAACCAAAATTTTGGCTACTCCAACAAAATTTTTGGTTGACTGCAGACCAAAAATGTGATTGTGGATATAATAACCCAAATTCTGGTTGTGTCAACAAGACCTTTTTCTGAGTGAGGTCTTATCCGCCCACACAGGACCCTTTTTTTTTGCTTCAAGGTTTTCAAATTCTGAAAATGAACTAATTGGGGTATAAAAAAAGATTCTACGACCTTAGGTCACCAAAATCGTTCTTTTGGTACTTATACGACTTTATATTTCGTTATTTTCTCTCTCTCTCTCGTTCTCTCTACTTTGTGAACGCATTCAGGCGTTCATATAGAGAGATGTACAGCAGCAGTAGCAGCGCAGGAGTTTGACGATGATACGACGATAATTAGGTAGCCGGTATCAGTAGAAGCTAGGGGTTAAAACGCGAAACCTCTTCAGTCCGCTGCGTCGATTTCTCAACAGCGTCACTGCGCTGTATATTATAGTATAAGTACTGACGGTAGGTATTACCCTCGACGAGGGAAGGTATACCTAGTGCTGTTACTGCTCGCTCTGCACGCGCCCCTATACGAAGGTATAGGTATCCTTAGGTATATGTATATATTATATGTCGATGATGACGACCACTTGATCCTCTTGCCCTTTTGCTCACCGACCTTTACGGTACGAAATTTTTTGAAAACGTATATAAAGAAAGAAGAAGAAATAAAATTAAAAAAAAAAAAGGAAACGGAAAGAACGAAATATGAAAATAAAAAGAATGAGAAAAATGAGAAGAAGGAGAATGCCTTTGAGTCAGTGATTGTTATCAGTAATCAGACGCCGATATATACGGGCACGCGTGAACAGAATATTGAGTACAATGGGTCGCCCCCGAACACGTACGTTCATAGACCTGTATAATAGAGATCCCGTCTCGTTAAGAACTTATAATGGCAGCGAGGTATCGCGTGGCCCCTGTTGTTCTCGATGTCCCGTTTTGCGTCTAGCGCCAGGCTATACCTACCTACCTACCTCACTCTACCTTTCTCTCTCTTACTCTTTCTCTTTCTCTTTCTCTTTCTCCGTTAACGTATAAGTACACCAATACCTCTACGTACAGAAATTTTACACGGTCCTATACCTCGGCGAAAGGTACACACGAAGAGCGAACACCGCGAACGTGCCTAATGTAAGTCTCTATGACTGAGCTGTACCTATATCGTACTACATACGTCGGCATTCAACTACTCTAACAATACATTCATGTACCTATTTTGTCCACCCGGATGCGGTAGGTTCGATTCCAGATTACAGAAAGGCGATTGTGTGTTGCGTTCAGTCTTCGTTCTCTCTGTACATACATTTCCTATTATTATTATTTTTTTAAATCTGCAGACGAAGACCAAAAAAAAAAAAAAAAAGAAAAAACGGAAAAAGGGAAACATGAAATAATTTGATCACCACCTATTACATGCACTGGATGGAAGTTAGAATATTTGGCAATCTATATATTACGTGACGGGGAGAGATCATCGTGGAAACAATTAGCTCGTTAATTATCGATAATTATTGGTAATTATCGTCGCCGTACGAGTGCCGGAAGCGTTTAACGTAATTAGCCGTTCTGGCCAGCTCCTGTTTGTCGTTTAACGTGCGGGTACATCACCCGGGGCGTTGGTGGTCGACGTTATGTTCAGTGTACCCGCGTGAACACGAGCTAATCGTGGCGTGGGCGACAGAGGTACGTACATTCATCTACATGTGTGTATATATACACATTATATATCCTATTCGTAAATAGATAATCCGTTACATATCTGTAGAAAATTATTATTCATTCTCTAACAATATATCGACGCTCGATACGAATAACAGCACATTTCAGATTCCGGGTGAGAAAGAGCACGTTTCAAATTCCGGGTGGAAAAGAGCACATTTCAGATTCCGGGTGGAAAAGAGAGCACGTTTCAGATTTCGAGTGAAAAAGAACATGTTTCAGATTCAGGATGGAAAAGAACACGTTTCAGATTGAGAATGAAAAATAGCACGTTTCAGATTCACTCGAAAACTAGCACAATTCAGGCGAAGCGAATATTACTCATTAGTAAGTGTCAGGTGGGTTTATTATGAAATTGGAAATGCACAATTATGCACAAAAACTCGATTCAATTTATCATTGAATGATTAATTCAATCTTATAATAAACCTACCTGACACTTGCTAATAAGTAATATTCGGTTCAACCTGAATTGTGCTGGTTTTCGAGTGAATCTGAAACGTGCTATTTTTCATTCTCAATCTGAAACGTGTTCTTTTCCATCCGGAACCTGAAACATGTTCTTTTTCACTTGGAATCTGAAATGTGCTCTTTTCCACCCGGAATTTGAAACGTGCTCTTTTTCACCCGGAATCTAAAATGTGCTGTTATTCGTATCGGGCGTCGATATAAACGTTGCGATGTATAGTTTTTCGCAAATGATCGAAACTCCTGCAGACTCTGATATAGGGTAAGTCCGGTATAGTTGCCCCAGCGCGATAGTTTATAACTTCATGTTTTATTGTTATGTAATGGAAAATTAATGACGCTTGCATGGGAATAATACTTTTCTAAACTTTCAATGTCCATTTTCATGCAAAAAAAAAAAAAAAAAATGAACATATCAATATACTTAATACTCAAAATTGCTATTGAACTTCTTGCAAGCGTGGGGCAACTATACCGGACTTACCCTACCTAACGCTACATATATGTGAGAAAGTAAAATAGCTATCGCGAATGAAATAACGATAAGTCTAACTAATTTATTGAAGATAATCCATATGACGGTTATAAGGAATATTGATATTTCTTGGCAAATTGATTGGTCGAATATCGATAATATAGTAGTTCTGCTGTACCTAACTACTTGCAGAAATAGGTACATATATCGGTTTATCCGCGTATACTATAGGGTAGAGAGAAATATCTCGGTATAAACCTCTTGACTACTACTCATAAGTCGTAGTACGATAATTTCGTAATTATTCTCGGTATAGAAGCAAGTAGTAACCGATTTTAATGGTTTAAGCTAATTTTCAATAGCAAAAACGCATAACGCCCGCTCCTTGATATACTCTTATGACTTTTGCTACTTGTGTATATATAATACTACACACATATATATACCTATATAATATGCAGTTATAATTAAACTACGCTCGTACCTTTATTGCGTGTGCGACCTACGCGTATAGTATACTTACATATATATACGCGAGTTATACACGACGACGATCATATTATATACCAAACTAACTCCTGCGTAATTCTCTACGGTTTAACGATAAACGCGATTTTCTTAGCTTATAGTATATAACCGTTTATATATAATAGAGAATTTTTGCTCGCCTTTCGGAGAGGGAGAGCTGGTCCATCTCATCTCGAAGTTTGGTTATTTCGTAAAAAAAAAAATTTCTTCTCTTTCTTCTTCTTCTTCTTCTTCTTTTATCTCGAGTCTCGTATTTCGCTACTATACTCGCTGCCATACCTTCCTACTTCTTTCCGCGAATATATTATTTAGTCAGTGTTTTTGCGTCCGCGCGCGAACGATGGAATAGGTATTATAATACGAAGTTATAAAGCGTCTCTCTCTCTCTCTTTCTCTTTCTCTCGACGCTGCGTTATGCTATACGTACTATGCTATAGCGCTATGTTGGATGGCTGTGACTGGCTGGGATGCTGCGTCTCGCTTCTACTCGTCATGAATATCTTATTGCTGAATATTTTATATTTTATTTTACAATCCAACGGCACCCTTCCTTCCTTCCTTCCTACCATACCATACCATATATACCATATATACCTACCTACCTACCTCTCCGTCTCCGCTTTGCATATTATAGTACGCTTTGCATTCGCCTCGCGAAACGATATAATATAATCGATCGCTATATGTACACAAACGCACACATACGTACATATGTATATATATATATATATATATTATATATATATAAATATGCTATAAAAATAGTAAATATCGATTAAATGTATAGATATATGTATATGTAGGTAGTATAATGAATATTCTAAAGCTGAGTGAGTTTTGTGTGAATATAGAGAAATTTTTACACAATCTATAGGAAAATGGTTGGGAAAAAAAAAAAAAAAAAAATTCATCGATTAATATTAGATGTATATCGATACCCACGTTCTAATATGACGTAACCCACATTTGGAAAATTGTTCAGGAGGCCATGAAAACGCTTCACTATTGCCATTGAGAAGATAGGATTTTACGGATTAGAATATTTATTTAAAAATAGTAAATCAACGATTTGACCGCTAAAACTTAAACATAAGCTGCACAACATTATTATCATTCAATTTTTCAAAAAAAGTCAATTCCGATTGTTCAGGAGGCCATAAAAACGCTTCACTATTACCATTGAGAAGATAAGATTTTACGGATTAGAATATTTATTTAAAAATAGTAAATCAACGATTTGACCGCTAAAACTTAAACATAAGCTGCACAACATTATTATCATTCAATTTTTCAAAAAAAGTCACTTTCTGAAATTTTGTGGGTTACGACGTATTAGAACGTTGGTATCGATATATATATATATTTTTTTTTTTTTCTTTTCTTTTTTATTTTTCTTTTTATCGGGAAGAAAAAAATGGAAAGAACTTAATTAGAATAATTAACGAAGAGGCGGTTATTATAAGGCGAGTAGTATAGGAGGGGTTCGAAACTCGTATAGAGAGAAGTAACGAAATTACTTTGGCGAACAATAATTACGGCCACTTAATTTCTCTGTCAATACCCGCGCTTTTACGTTGATATTTAAGATGGCTATATTTAATTAATTATTTCGTAGAAATAGCGCTAGCGCACTATAGGTATTACATACATACGTATGTATATAATAAAGTTATATACGTATACATAGGACCCATGTAACGAAGAAGTGCAGTATAGGTTTTTATATATATTTTGATAAATGAAAATTCAATCTTATAGTATTCCGCGAATAAGAAATTTAGAAATGACCTTATATTATACCGATACAGACATATATACAGTCATATATAGATTTCACATATACCTATAGGACTAACACAATAATTCTTGCGCATGGTGTTAATTACGTGATAAAAATCACGACACGACAGCGTTATACAGCCAGTCGTAAAATTAAAAATAGTACGTATATGTATATAGTATATAGTACCAGGATTGTGGTAGCTGTTTTAATTAATTAGCACGAAGGGTAGGACGCGGCAGTCGCGACGAATAACACTGTTTAGCTATTTCTTTCCTATTTCTTTTTTTTTTTTTTTTTTTTTTCTTTTTTGTTAATTTTTATCATCCCAAGATTTCTTTCGCTCGACGATTTGGTATACTATGCGTTTTTTTGTATATTTTTTATTTTCTCGACTTTATTTATTTATTTGATTTTTTTTTTTTTTTTTGTTTTCGTTCATTTTTCATAAAACGTGGATTAATATAAATATTCATATAAATAAGGTAAAGGTTTACGTTGCAACAACGAGTGCAGGGACCCTCCTGAGCTGGTACACGTTTAAGTTATAAAGCGTTGAAACAGCGGATTATATACACTCCTCGTAAAAACTACCCTTGCCTTGCTATTTTGTTACTTTTCCTGTTTCGCACGCGAACTTGATAATAGCTATAGAGAATTGGCGAGATGGGGTCTTTCGCCTTGTTCCTTAACGCTGCAGGTCGGTAACATAACGGGGCTAGCTTCGATGCGGAGTCAGAAAATCAGGATAAAAGAAAAAAAAAAAAAAAATAAGAAAAAAAAATAAAGGGATAAAATTGAGGGACGAAGAGGAGGCGGAGGTTTCACTCCGTATAAACCATTGCAAACTTTTTAACGTTATACAGTTTTTATTTTCTTTGCATTTGCAACAATCCGCGCGGGAACGGGAACGGAAACGGCAGTAACAGCACAACCCCTGTGTGCAACACCGCGCACAATTTTAGCTATGGCATCTTTCTCTCATCGAGATGAAATCGCGCCTTGCGCCTCAGCGCGTTCACGTGTTCGCGATGTAATATTACAAAAGTATGAGATGCGAGGTGCGATCTTTCTACTATATTATATTTACACACACACACACACACATTATATACATATGCATATATGCTCGGATAGCATGTATTGTAATAAGGAAGTTTTCTTCGAGTATATGATTCATACGTAAAAATGAAATAAAAAGAGTGAAGAAGAAGTAAAGAAAAAAAAAAAGGACAAAGAAGAACCCAAAGGCATCACTTCAAGTATATACACTCAGAAAAAGGTCTTGTTGACACAACCAAAATTTGGTTATTATATGCACAATCACATCTTAGGTGCAGTCAATCAAATTTTCCAAAAATTTCGTTCGGATAACCAAAATTTTGGCTATTCCAACAAAATTTTTGGTTGACTGAACAAAAAATGTGATTGTGCATATAATAACCCAAATTTTGGTTGTGTCAACAAGACCTTTTTCTGAGTGTACTCAGTTTCGTAATTTTCGTTTACACGACAGATGGGGGGGACGAGGTTGAAATTTTGAATTTGAATATAGTTTTTTCGAAAGAGTATAATATAATATTTCTCCTAAAGTCTAAATAACAGTTTTGAAAAACTTTGAAACGAAGAATTCACCAGATGTTTAAAAATTCCTATAGATCCTGCGCAGAATTGCTACGCCAAACCTCACGAAACTTAAAATTCTTCACGAATCATGTTTTAGGGTATAAGAAGACTACGAGCGCGTATTCATTTCTCGTTTAAATCGCCGCTCGTTAAGAGAACGGTTAGGTGTAGATCAATACACTAACTTGAGGGTAGATATGTGTGTATATAGGTACCTATATATAGTGTCTATAAGGGCTCTACGTCGGCAGTGCCTATTATCTCACGTGTGTAATGAATTGGCGAGTCGTTGTACTCCCCTGGATACATATACTTATATATATATATATATATATTGTACATATGTATAGGTATAGAACGTTGATTTTCAAAGGTGTTGGTATACCGGGGTAATACGGTGTAATACGCTATATCGCGGTATACTTACCGTGTTGCTAAAGCTACGTATACAACGAGAAGGGAAACTATACACCCGTCTCTTCACCGCACCACCCACTATACCACTACCACTACTACCACCATCGCACGTTTCGCGTTGGGCCGAGATTGTACTATTATGTAGACGTACGTTATACCTACCAGTATTTACCTAACGCTCACGTTGTGTATATGTTCTACCTACCTACCTACCTACCTACCTACCTTCCTACCTACGTTCCTACCTACCTACCTACCTACGTACTGTAACTAGGCAGCCATCTTGGATATTAACCAACCAGAACAATAGTATACACAATAGCGTACGAAACGTCGAGAGAGAGAGAGAGAGAGAGAGAGAGAGAACGGTGTTTGGTATCCAACCATTCCCCTTCTAGCCTGACGTCGTGTCCTCGAAACATACTATTGTCGAGGAGAACGAATACGACAAATACGACGAATGTACCTATATACCTACGACGTCGACTTGTTCTATTCCTCCGCAACCTTCGATTATCATTTTCTGATATAGACAGAAAAGATATAGGGAATTTAATTTAGACTTGAATCAATGCACTCAGAAAAAGGTCTTGTTGACACAACTAAAATTTGGTTATTATATGGCACAATCAAATTTTTTTGTTCAGTCAACCAAAAATTTCGTTCGAACAACCAAAATTTTGGCTATGGCAACAAAATTTTTGGTTTACTGAACAAAAAATGTGATTGTGCACGCAAATTTTGGTTGTGTCAACAAGATCTTTTTCTGAGCGTGATTATCTCGTTAGTTTGTTAATATTGAAAATATACCTATAGATATATGGACTAATTACTTTGAGAGACTTTATAGAATAGAACGTGTCGCTAAATTAAGAAATAAGAAGTGAATGAAAGAAATTTCTCGCGAATTGTACTATATATGTACGTACGTATATACATATATATGCATTTGGATGAGGAGAGGAGAATTTTCGAGGGATTCATTCGAAGGGTGGAAAATAGGTGGAAAGAGACCAGGGACGCGCGAAACCCCTCTCGTATTAAAACAATGCGAGTCGAGTCACCCCCATAAAACCCGAAATAAAACCCTAAGCCGGTATCCACGGTACAGAGAGAGGAACAAAGGGGCCGACTGTCATACCGCGAGGATACGCGATGGTAGCGACCTGTCGAGCCGCGAATTGTTGCTACGGGTCGACGCGCGGATAGGTACCACTGTAACCCACAGGCCGTTTAGTTTTGGCGCGCGACCCAGAAGCATCTTCCCTCAAACGGTACACATCTATATAGTACATATACCTACACCTACACAGAAAGAAAAGTTGACTTGATTCAAGATAATTTTGCGGTTCAAAAATGAAGACCAAAATTTTCTCGGATCAAATCAAAATTTTTACTCGAACCAAGGAAATTTGGAAAATTTTGTGGTCCAAAAATGAAGACCGAAATTTTCTCGGATAAAATCAAAATTTTTACTCGAAACAAGAAAATTTGGAAAATTTTCTTGTTTCGAGTAAAAATTTTGATTTTATCCGAGAAAATTTCGGTCTTCATTTTTAGACCGCAAAATTATCTTGAATCAAGAATAATTTTCTTGGCTCAAGTTGACGTTTTTTTCTGTGTACCTACGTATATATTTGTTCATACGCAAAATTCGTGGTTTGAAAAAATGGTTTTTTTTTTTTTTTTTTTTTTTTTTTTTTTGGGAGGTAAAAATTCAAAACAATATTAATGATGATAAAAAAAAAAAAAAAAAGGGTCAAATCGAACCATGGTCGACTATAATGCGTGCAGAGATCAACCCCAACGCGTTTTACCTAGTATAACCGGCGTGTGTTCGTATGTGTGATGTAAAGTTAGGGCTGGGTTAGGTGCAGGGGCATGTATACGGCGAGGGTGCGGTTTGATTAATGACCCACGTTCGATCCGTGCTAGAGGGATGCTTACCCTGTATACGGTATCAAATTCTACAAAATATATACAGTTGTATATCAGCTAGATATATATATATAGATATATATATATATACCCTATAGAATACGCAGTAGACACGTATTGTTTAACATAGAATATAATATTTCTTGTATACGAATAAAAAAAATTCTATATATAGTATACATCGCGTGTCTGATGGCATAAGGTCGTAAGCACCAGAAAGACGATTTTTCTTTTTACATAAAGTCGTATAATTTAATTTTTTTCTTCTTATTTGTGCCATAATTCGCTATGAAAATTATGAAATCGCAAAAGTTAATCGAAATCAAGAACTTGAAGACCGCATAAAAAACAAAAAAAAAAAAAAAGTTCGTATATATGGGCTCATAAGATCTTCTGATCCTAGGTTCTTGTACAACAACTAAAATCAACGTCTAACAAACGTATAGGTATCTAGTTTTCCGGTTTTTTTCAATGTGAACCTTCTGTTTCCGAGTGTTAGGTCAGTAATTTTCCAAGATTTTCTATAATATTATACAATTATAATATTATACAACACACGCGATATAAAAGTTATTTTATAAATTTTTTAAATAAAAAAAAAATTCTCAAGAATCCTGAAATTAAATTTTATCGCTATTAGTATATAAGCTTCTTGGTATAATTTCGTTTTCTCTCACAAGAAAACTGAATCCATTATTTTCAATACACCAACCGCGGTCATACGGCAGTTCGAAATTGCGGTCGCTATATGAATATACATATACATATATCTATATATATATATATATACAGCTCTACGACCTTTAACTTTAACGTTGATATATATTTCTGAGAGATGCAGGGAGTTGTGTGTGTATATAGGTATGTGTTAGTTATAAATTATAAGGTATATGTATATTCACAGCTAGCTAGCTACTGCGGTATAGCCTACAGAAAGCTGCTGCGACCACGACGGTGGCGGATGTGTAAGGGATGATTATGCCTAATGGTGAGATATTACCCGGTATTACCTCCCGCAGCAGCATTACGCGGGGCTCCCTGCTTGGACACGCTTGTGGCTATGCTCGAATCTTCCGACAGGGTTTAGTACTCTACCGTCACAAGGTCCGAACAAGGTTTTCACAGGGGTAGGTACCTACTATAGGGTAGGTATATGGTATCTCGACGTTACTGTTAGGGTAGAAAAAGATGTTCGTGAAAAAAAGAAAAAAAAACAAAAAACAAAACAGAAGAACGAAAAATGAAAAATAAAGAAGCTCGTATGGAAAGCCGTGCACACGGGACACAACCGCGCAAATAATGGTGAAAAATTTCTTCCTGTATGCGCAGTGGATAATTTTCTCGTTTACTTACTTACATCGCGGTAAATAACAATATATACCTTACCCCTACCTACCGCGGGAATTTATATTTGTAACTTATGTGCCTGCTAGCCAGGGGGGTGGGCTCGTAGGTTAATATCATGATTAAGGTATATGAATATTAGTGAGCAATTATGATCGCGACGTTTAAAATAAAAAATAATAAAATAATAAAAAAAAAAAAGAAAAAAAAAGAAAAAGAAAGAAAGGACGTAGAAGTAAAAGGAAAAACGAGAAGCAATATTTCATTTCAGTAGCTCGAGCGCGAAAACGTTACGTATATAATATATATATATATATATATATGTGGACGAGCTGCGCCGCGCGCGCTACTACGACATATTAAAAATCCGGGCATTTTCACCGGTATAAGGGTATATCTTTTTGGCAAACACGGAATTATATGTAAGCCCTAAGACATAGACAAAGGGGTGATACACGTCGAGTCTCCAACCCCTACTCCCTCTATATGCCTCCTCACTTCTCTCGCACTAGCAGATCCTCGTAAGAGATGTGTATAAACGTAACCAGGTATCATATAGGTACCTACCCTCCCTTCACCTACACCTATACGCAACAGAACAGACACGCTTACGACTGGATGGGAACGAGAACAGAAACAGGAACAAGAACGGGAACGGGAACGAGAACAGGAACGGCAACGACAGGCGTATTTAAGCCCTGCGACATACAATCCGTAAGCCACATCGACCCCCCGACCGCCTTAATGCATTTCGCAAACACGGCTAGATTGCTCGCTGTTGCATCGAATAGCCTTTATTTAAACTACGGATTTTTAACTTGCATCTCGGTACATATATAACGCGATGCATAGTATATTATGCGGAGCTAGGATGTAAAAAGCATAATTTAGATTGCGGAATAAGACAAGGAATGGATGATTTTCTTCTACCTATGACACACTCAGAAAAAAGTCTTGTTGACACAACCAAAATTTGGTTATTATATGCACAATCACATTTTTTGTTCAGTCAACCAAAAATTTCGTTCGAATAACCAAAATTTTGTTGGGAAAACCTAATTTTGTTGGGACAACCAAAATTTTTGGTTGACTGAACAAAAAATATGATTGTGCATATAATAATCCAAATTTTGGTTGTGTCAACAAGACCTTTTTCTGAGTGTATAACACGAATGATCATATGGATACGACTAGATATAAGTTTCGCTGCAGGTTCTGGCGGGAATCGGTATATCGTAAATTTGCGCGAAAAAAAATTTTTTAATTAAGAAACTTGTACTTTATACTTTATACAGTAAATTTCGCTGAAATTAGTCCAACGGCAGTTATATATCAAGCTAGGTATATGTATATTGTATATTATGCTGCAGAAAAATTTCAAACTGCTATACTTCCTCCCGTTTGATCAAAAATCTCGTTGTCTCGGCAAAAAAAAAAAAAAATTTCCTAAATCTTTAGGGAGCCTCTATTTTTCCGTATGAAAAAAAAAATGCTCGAATCATTTCTTTGTGAAAAGAAAATTTCATAAAGATCATCCGACTTGTTCGGAAGTTGTAAGTGTCCTAGTTTTTTCTCGGTCGTCGTGGAGTGAAAATTGTAATTCGCCGTTTAAGTCTGCAGTAAGTGAGTATTCTGTGTCGGTATTGTAAGTGTTTTTTTGGTGTTGCGGGGTGCAGGGTTCTTCTTCTTCTTCTTCTTTTTCGTTTTTTTTTTTTCTCTTCTTTTCTCGGATGTTTTATTCGCGAGTAGGTAACTGAAGGCTTGGAGCTGTTATGTCGCGGGTGTAACGACGTGGGTGATGAAGAGGACAAGGACGGGAATTTCGGCTTTGAGAAATATAAGTCTCCCTTACAGCTTTTCTATACTGGTGTTGGTGCCGTGACGTGCCGCGTGTCTCACCCCTCGGTTTTCTCGTGTCGGTATAACGACTCGCAATTCACCCGCGCGCTCCCAGAGAGAGAGAAAGAGAAAAAGTAGGAAAAGGAGAAAAATGAAAAGAGAGAAAGAGTCGGATGAAAATTTACGGCTAAAACTCTACAGGCGCGAAAAGCGAGAGCTCTGCACAGGCTAATGGCTGTTTTTCTTACCGGTGAATACTTAGAAAGAGAAATAAAAATGGGAAACTTTTTAACTCCCGTACAGAACGAAGAGAAGAGAAGAGCTGTAGCAACACTGCTATGTACGTATAACTGATGCTACTCTACCTAGAAACTGAGTAATTTTCAACTATCAAGCAACACCCGTTATACTATATACCTGAAATATATTTCTTAGTGCACAATCAAATTTTTTGTTCAGTCAACCAAAAATTTCGTTGGGATAACCAAAATTTTGTTGGGAAAACCAAATTTTGTTGGGACAACCAAAATTTTGGCTATTCCAACAAAATTTTTGGTTGACTGAACAAAAAAAATGTGATTGTGCATATAATAACCGAAATTTTGGTTGTGTCAACAAGACCTTTTTCTGAGTGTATATCTTGTCGAGTTTTGCGAAGTTCCGATTTCGGCACGCGTCTGGTTGATATACCAACGCCGCACCCTTTGGTTGTTTGAGGGTATTGAGGAAGAATAGAAGTAGGATGGGAGTCCCCTCTAATTTCAGAGCAAAGTTAACGCGTCTCTTTCTACCTATAGTAACTGGCAGGTTGGAAATGTAGGATGGGTATTATAGGTAGTATAGACGTAGTTAGTCTCGGTAATATCTATTTCCTACTGACGCCATTTTTCTTTCATTCGTAAAACACGAACTCTGCAGGGGTGCGGCTGCAGGGGTTGCGGAATGGTATTATATACGTATATAGTATAGTAGTACCTATAAGATATAACCGTAGGTATTACCCTCTTGAATATAGTAGGTTATATAGGTAGTATACCAAAAATCGCACACCTTTACCACCTTCGACGACATATGTTACGTACATATACATTTCTGTACATAAATATAAACCTATCTATAAATATATATATATATAGACACAAGTGCATGAAGATGAATCACCCATATATCGTCTAAACATATACTTATAGAACTAGTATATATATATATATATATCAATTATTAATCTATATACACATTTGCAGACATCGATTAGTGAAAGGTTAACGCTTGTCACGATTGAATGTGCGTGAATACATAATACATAATATCGATATGTTACAACTCGAGTTACGAATGTAGTCCCATGTATATATGTATAATATAATAGGTGTATAGATGCGTAGGTGTATATATATATGTGAACTAAATTTTTTACGGCCAATTTTCATCCGAAACTGTAAAACCCACCCCTTGTCCTCCGTCCGTATAGCAGATCGACAGGGCTTTCAAAATTCTCGTCATGTGAAGGGATCGCGTAAAGGGGGTGACGTTGAAAAATTGAAAAATTGAAAAATTGACAAAAAAAAAAAAAAGGGAATATAATACGAGGTAGTGAATTCTGAGTGCCTCTATATACGACATTTAGAAACTGATTAGTAGCTCTGCACGTCTGCCTCTTTTTCATTTTTTCGCCAGATGAGATTATACTCAAAAAATGAAGAATATAAAAATAGAGTAACATCGTGGCCGGGTTAAAGTTCCGAATTTCAATATTACCGATTCAAAATTTTTGAAAAGTGCATTTCTCCGAAAGTCTGATCTATTTTTTGCCTTCACATCCTTAGAGACAGATCAAAATTTTCGAATTTTTAGTCTCCCGGGGGTCTGGAACTTCCGGAATTTCAATATTCTAAACTCTAACGTGTCTGAAAAATTTGGAACTCGAAACCGGCTCGTATAAATATCGTGCAAGTTCATAAAGCGAGGTACGAACTACGGTTACACATTAATACGTAGCTCTGCACGCTTAGCTAGTTCTAGATGTTAATCGACCATTTTGTAAATCAGTTCCGCCATTTTGTCTCGATACATCAAGATATAAGTAAAACAAAGCGAGGGTTGATACCAGTCAGAACTAAGGCCGTAGGACGTGGCGCGTGTAGCCTCGTTGATTATAATTAACATAAAACGGACAAATATAATAGCTCTGAAAACACGCGAAAGGGTGTCATAGCTGCTTGGGACCTCAGCTCGGCTGAGATACCTGCAGGAAAAATTTAAAAAAAGGGTGTCATAAGGTTCCACTCTCTAAATTCGAATCAGTGGAAAGTCACTGATGGCAGTTATAAGTATACCAAAATTACTGACAATCAGTGAAAATGTTACTGATTGTCAGTGATTTTGGTATACTTATCACTGCCATCAGTGACTTTCCACTGATTCGAATTAAGAGAGCAGCTGATCAATCTGGCCGGATCTCTCTACTGTTCAACTAACACTGCGTCAGTGTATGATTTCTCGCAGTTTGTTCTGCAGCCCTCAACGCCGCTGACGTTGCCGCTGTTACTGCTGCTGCTGCTGCTGCTGCTTCTGCTGCTTCTCTGTTTCTGCTTCGTTTTACCTCGTCGACGAGGGTGGCGAGAAGCCGCGGGTTATAAAGACTGGATCACGCGATGCAAAATCATGATTGATGGTATTTGATATTACCTACCAACCGCCTGCGCCCACGCGAACGAACCGATTTTAGAGAGTTTTACATTTCGGAAGGTATATAACCATGCATATATATAGATATACATGTATGTATACCTCACACACGTAGCAGGATACGCGTAGATAGGTATTGTAGGTAAATCTTGTCCCTCGACTCTGCACACTGCACCGAGGTTTCCGTCTATACATATAATATACATCTATATAGTATATGTACCTATATAAACGTTCGTGAACTTTCTGCAGCATGCACCGAGATATGCATACAATGTTCCCTATATCGATCGATATAGTTAACCGGGGGGAGGGGGGGACCGCAAGGTGTGCAAATATACGGAATCGAAATCGCCCTTTTAACTCGCAAATTACATTTTTCCGAATAATATCGCAAGTTATAGTATCAGCATACATATATATACAATATGTGGTAATAAATCTTCGCAAAGAAGTAAGATATTGCAAAATTTACACCTATATGCATATGTATAATAAATTCCAGAACTTTTTAGAATTTAGATTACATTTCAATTTGAGAATTAGAAAATTTGCAACGACGCGTCTCATCATGGTTTTCGTAGGGTAGGTAGTACAGGTCACATCGTTTATCTCAATTTCACTAGATTTCGAGGGAATATTCTACATTTATGTAATTTCAGTGCAGCGAATTCGAATGCGATATTTGATGAATTTTATTTTTGGATGAGAAATTTTACGATTTTATAATAAACCGTTGTTTGCAATACTTCCGCCAATATTCGCAAATTTTTGGATCTCTATACCTGGGTTTGCGGCAACTGAATTTTTTAAAATCCACAAAATTTAAAATAATTTCAGATCGTATCTGAAAATAGTTGTAATGAAATGCAGTATAAAGGAGAAATTGATTGAGTATAATAATTTTTCTTCTTCGAATCGTAACAGTAATTGAAAAAAAAAAAAAAAAATCGGATCAAATTCCTCATTCATAATTTAGTATAAGGAAATTGACGAAGAAGCTAGACGATGACACGACGATGTTGTACAATGAAGATAATTAGTTCGCGCAACCTATAAGTAGATCGGGGTGTAAGTTTACTACACAAGTTATACTCGGGCCGCGTGCGAGCATGCCACCCATTTCCGTGGTCCTATTACAGTCAAGACACTGACGCATCTGTATATGTATGTAGGTATAAGTACAATACACACATTGTACAATTCGGGAGAGTGTGTGAGAGAGAGAGAGTCAGCGAGAGAAAGATAAAGGGGAGAGAAGGAAAATTAGACACAACGTTGGTAAAGTTATAATCAATACCGGGTGGCGGTGTATCGTACACACGGAGCAGCCGCCCAACTAAATTAATCTAAGTAATTCATGCCGAAGTTTGTGTATTTCGCTATTATGTGTTCGCCTAGCTGACTGGGCGAACCAAGTCTCGCGTCTCGCGTCTCCCGTCTCGCGGTTACTGCAGGAGGTAAAGCTTTCGGTTTCGCATACCCACATATATATACGTATAAATCTGTGTATATGTATACAGAAATTGGAAATTACCCACCGTTTAATATATCCGAACGTTTTTTTTTCTCCACGATTTATATATACACATGTACATTGTACATATATGTTAAAACTAGGGGAGGTACATAGTAGATGTACCCGCAGTTAGAGTTTAAAAATTCGAGAAAAATAAGGAACGCCTACACTGAGAGACTCTTCGTGTCAATAAATGGTAAAACTATATCAAAGTTTAGTATGGTAGGGTTCGAAAGTAGGGAAGACCGGGCGTACGTTTCAAAAATTCATATGGTGCATACTAATGGGTAAAACTGATATTTTCCTTTCAATAAGTGAAAAAGGTGTTTCAATGTTTAATGAACAACATAGTAATATTCGGAACGCACCATATCAAAGTTAGATAGCGACTTGACAAACACGGTTAGTATGGTGAATATGAAAGTTTGAAATAATCGTCTCCAGTCGTCACGAAGAATATCAGTTTTTCGTACGGACCATATGAAAAATCATGACTTGCCGGTGAAAAAAGAAGGGAGTGAGCCGAGGCTATCACCAACACCAGTATCATCAGGAAGTAGAGGTCACACGCACTGAAAGGACATACATATCGGGTATACTATACATGTACACAAATATACACAAGTTACATAGGAGTATCGCGCAACACACTTATAAATTAGACCGGGAGACTTATACCTATACATTTACAATATACAAACGTAATACAATTACGTGCGGGAAAATTTCAGAAACTTCTATATATACCAAGCTGGTAATAATCCACTGCTTGTGAGAAAGGACTTGGAGGGTTCTTTTCTAAATAACTCGTTAAAGAATCATTCTTTTGGAAAACTGCATTTGCAAAGTAGACTTTATTTTGGAAAGGTAATTTTATAACTTGAAAAAAAAAAAAAATCCAATTAATTTTTTAATTATGTATTATTTTTCAATTGAAACATGTATGGGCATCACAGCAAACATGATGGTAGAAAATTTTGAAAATTTGGATCTTCAGATTTTATCCTAGAAAAAATTCAACAAACGCTTCAAGCTCTTTAAGACGTTTGTTTAGGAGAAAATTGGATTAGAAAAATTGACAAATTAACATGTGTTCTTATGGGCAAAAGTGGAAAAAAAATTATATCTGTGTTAAAAATGACGGAAAAAATCTGAAACTCTTTAGGTCAACGGGGAAAAATATCTGATTCTCGCCTAATCATTTTTGCATTGATTAGGTAGCTCGTTTTCGAAAAATGAAATAATTTTTCCCGAGTATTGAGAATAAAAATCACTCCGCGCCAATTTGAAGTTAGCTGATATGGAGTGAATTGCCCATATACATCCCTATTCCTCAAACATGAATACTTTCAATTGAGGAAGTGTTCAGAATGAAATATTTTCTACTTTTAAATAAATTCAGATAATTTGGGAGTATATAAAATTTTAGCACTGTTAGAGTCTAGATATACTATAATAACTTTTATTCTGAAAAGATGATCTAATTTTTTTTCTAATCTTTGAATTTTTGTATTTATGACATAATTTTAAATGTTACAAATAAACTAATCATAAAGAATCGAAGGTATCAGAAATAGAACTTTTTATAATTAGAATTGTCTTCATTTTTAGAATTCAACATTTTCGTCGTTTGAAAAAAGAAATAGGAAAAGTCATACATAGGTAATCCTAAAAATATAGCCAATTACAGAGATATACAAATCTCCACATTCACACGGCACATGGCAAGCGAATTGGCAGGATTTTTCCTTCGGCTGTTTCCGAAACAGAGCGGGGCCTCGTGCGTTCTCGGTGAAGATCGTAGTCGCTCGGGAGATTCAGGAAATATTTTCATACGCACCATACGAAAAATTGAGACTCTCCGTTTCAATTTCTAATATCCTTTGCAGTTTCACGGCTGTTTGATATCAATGTTGATATTGACCATGTTAATTTCTGGAATATGCTTCTCGAATGATGACAGTCACTGTGTTTATAAGTGAGACGACTTTGTAGGAAATTTTACTATGGAGAATATCGATTTTTCGTATGGAAGATTTCTGACATACAACGTTCTAATATTTCATATTGACCATACTAATATCTCGTATTTTCTTGTTAAAGTCTGCTATGGCAATATGAAACTTCAGTATAACGTTACGAATAACTAGTGTATTTTGCGCTGTCTTCCCTACTTTCGAACCCTACCATACTAAACTTTGATATAGTTTTACCATTTATTGACACGAAGAGTCTCTCAGTGTAAAAGTTTGAACGGTTAAACCGTAAATCAAAAAGTTTATCACACGAATTTGAATTCGCGCTGAGAATAATTTGAACCGATTCTGTTTTTCCAACCCTCGCTGCAGAGCAGAAAAGATTTCTACTTACTACACTGCGCACCATTTTAATCTACGTGAAATTTTTCTTATGAAAAACAAGAGTTTCGATATAATGTTAGGCGGGGGTTGATAAAGAGAAAAAGAGAATTTTTTCCGCCCTTATTTAGACACTTCAATGTATTAGATCTATACGTGTGTGAAATTGATCGGATGAAATCGCTTCTGTGCAAAAAAAAAGAAAAAAAAAATGTCGATCGCGTTATTATAGTATATCTATAGGGGCGAAAATCTGTCGGCAAAGTTTCAATGTAGATCTAAGTAGCTGGTATCCGCCACATCTGAAGGTGAAAGGGGAAAGCGTCGTGTAAGTTGATCACAATTTACCCACTCCAAAGTTGAAACTGTGTTACGTGTGTGAGAAGAGGGGTTTGCGTACGCAGCTAAGCGATATTTAATTCAGGAACCGAAATCCAAGTTTCATTTTTCATGGGTCTCTCCCTCTTCCCTCTTTCCTCTTTCCTCTTCCCGCTTCCCTTTCGTCTCTAACCCCGTGGCTCCTTGGCTCCTCGGTTATAGGAAGAGGAGGTGGTACGAGGTTTGCTTCCTCTTCGACAAGGTTGTATTTTCCAACCCTTTATCGCGGGGTAGAGAAACCCCCGTGTCTCTCACCCCACTCAGTCAGTCTCTCCCACCTTCTCCTTATTCTATCTTTCTCTTTCTCTCAGCGCCGCGTCTGTCCCTGAATAATATATAAACGGTGTCCTCGTACGTAGAGACTCAAGAATTACAGGGCAGCGCGTGGTGCGTCGTTTTATTCCGTACTGAAACATTGATTTATCGAGTCCGAATATCATATACCAACCTCAACCCGTACGTTCTAATTCTATATCAAATATACAATAGATAGGTACCTACACGTCTCAAGTTCATTCACACCGCATAATATATTCCACAATTGTTCAAAGAAAATAAAGGAATCCCAATTCTTCCAGACAAAATTAACGATTCTTCGCGATAACCAGATCGAAATGTTTGGTTCTCACACTCAGAAAAAGGTCTTGTTGACACAACCAAAATTTGGGTTATTATATGCACAATCACATTTTTTGTTCAGTCAACCAAAAATTTTGGTTGTCCCAACAAAATTTTGGTTATCCGAACGAAATTTTTGGTTGACTGAACAAAATTTTTGATTCACTGAACAAAAAATGTGATTGTGCATATAATAAACAAATTTTGGTTGTGTCAACAAGACCTTTTTCTGAGTGCGTGCTTTTTTCAGATTCCATAAAATCCTGAATTTCTATTATCACTTCAGGACACCCTGAAGATAGTGAAAACTTAATTTGATCATTTTTTATTACGCCGTTTCGACGGTCTCTCTCTCTCTCTCTCTCTCTATCTCTATCTCTCTTACTTTTTCTTTCAACGAACGTAATAAATTGTTCTATATCCATCGGGCAATCTATCCATCTATCTATAAAATGTATATAAACACATAGGTATATAAATTGAGTATGGTGTGGTGTTCGTCATCGTAGTAGGTACTAAGGTATAAGTGCGTGGCGAGTTGAAGCCCCCACTATTTCTCTGTGTTAGTGTGTTATATGTATATACGTAAAACCATTATGTAATTACATCTAGTCTGGCCGGATGAACGTAGCGGGGGTTTGCGCCGAGGTTTGGGGTGTATACCGAGATACGGGGTACGGGGGTATGAATCGGGTAGAATTTGATTTCAGAGAAAAGGGTTGATATTGCTACCCAGTTCCGATCGCGTGACCAAACCCGGGTTAGGTACCTACTACTCTTACAAGTTGGCGCGGTATTGCAAGACCCCGCGGACGTGAATTAATGTCTGTTCTTCTCTATATACCTACCTACCTACCTACACGGGCGGGGTTGAAGTATAAAATATAAAGAGAAGGAAATATAAGGAAAGAAAAGGAAAAAAGGCAGCTATAGCCTTTTCCGAAATTCTCTGATGATTCCATTGATTTTCCTTGTCGTTTGACACCCTGCACTCAGAAAAAGGTCTTGTTGACACAACCAAAATTTGGTTATTATATGCACAATCACATTTTTTGTTCAGTCAATCAAATTTTTTGTTCAGTCAACCAAAAATTTCGTTCGGATAACCAAAATTTTGTTGGGAAAACCAAATTTTGTTGGGACAACCAAAATTTTGGCTATTCCAACAAAATTTTTGGTTGACTGAACAAAAAATGTGATTGTGCATATAATAACCTAAATTTTGGTTGTGTCAACAAGACCTTTTTCTGAGTGTGTCTGACGTCACACAGGTGAGAATACAAATATGAATAATCTCTCCTCTTCATTTTCTCGGTCTTTGATTATTAGAGTTCGGTGAAAGAAACACACCGATGAAATTATACCGTTTGAACTTTTAGTCAAAAATCGCAAAACCGTTCTCTGGCCAATTTCGTTACAGTGGACATGAAGGAGCACCGATTCGGTTGCTCTCTGCTCTTCGCCCTTCGCACATTCGTCGCCCCTTCACTCTGGTTCTCCATTACGGTAGCCATGACGACCGCAATTGATTCCATATAAGGGGGGCACACTGTGCTGCCAGGGGTCCGGTATATGTTGCGAAATCTCCCTTTACTACCCTTCGCCGAAAATCCTCGGTTCAATAGGACATATCGGTCAGTTTGGTAACACCGAATTAGTTCGACACTTGGTCTTCGCGCGGTGAAGCAAAAGGAGAAAATGAGAGTCGGTCGCTTCATCCCTTATCTATTCAAATTATTCTTTTCCTTTTTCATCTAGCTGATGGGGAATTCAATAAATCCTTAGATCAGAGTTTTCGGGTGATAAAAATCAGGCCTTCTCCAGTCCTGGTAATAATCTGTTAGTAGTTAGGTGCGAGGAGCTCCATATAGGGTGGTATACTATAATGGTGGTTGTACACGGCGATGAAATACGGTTCGTCGGAGGCTAGTCGGCAGCATTTTGTAAATGAAATTTTAAATATTAAAAATAGCCGTTGCTCACCCCGTTTGCTTTTTGGTCCATATCCCCGTACCCCCGTACCCCTGTATCCTATACCCTATACCTATAACAGCTCGTCGCTCCATTCCACCCCCTGACACCCTGTAGCCACTTCCCTCTCGTTCACCCCACTTACACTCGTCATTCGTCGTTCGTCAATAATCATTTTATTCGGGGGTGTGGAGAAATTCAAATATATACCACGTAGGTATTATATATGGCGGTATAGGGGTGGAGATAGAGATGGAAGTGGAGGTGTAGGTGGAGGTGGGGGTGGAATCCCCCGCTTTTCTTTCCATACCCCGTATACCCGAACCGGCTACCACGCAATAAGAATAGAAAAAAAGTAAATTTGAATAAATGTATGAATGTAAATTGAAATCATGCAGCTACTACCACACTGGTGGAAAAATCACCCCTACAATAGTATAGGTATCTACCGATTCTTTTTCTCTCGTCAGTCAGGTTACATACATACATATAGGGCAGCGAAACGAACGTTTTCAAAAATTCTCTCAAACTCATTGTGCAGCAGGATTTAACGATTAAATTTATATGGACCGCAATGTTAATTATATTAACAAAGATATTATATGAGAAGAGGCAACTATAGGAATAGACAAGAATTTGCAAAGAAAGAACATCGGTCTAGATTTTTTCAGGATAAAAAAAAAAAAAAACGACGAGAATAACAAGAAGAAGGACGATCTAAACGTCAAGTAAGAAAGTATAATGGAAGTAGAAGAAGAGGTTGGTATCTATACATGTGTAATTTTCGCGCAATTCTGTCTTTCGGAATTCTACTCAGTATGAAAGAGAGAAAGTCATAGAGAAAGAGAGAGAAAGAGAGATGAAGGGAATAGAGGGATGGGTAACGTGACGGACAGACAGACGAAGAGAGACGCAGGGACATGGAGATTGTGAATGATTGATAAGGCGGTGGTTAGTGGAGCTGCAGGATATCCACGTATCCGCAGACGTCAAACGAATTTAAACCCAACTGGAGCTATACTTAAGAGTCCAGAGTTATGAGAAACAAATAAGAATAAGAAGAAAAAGAAAAATTGAAACTATTTCGGACGTATAGGTAATCCGTATGGTTTTTCTTGTTGCCTGTTGAGATGATAATAATATATGGTGCAGGGGATTAGGATTTTGGTACAATTTTTATAACCCAAGAGCTTTGTACATACATATAGGATTCGTAATCGTCGGTGGGAAGCAACGAGACCGAGAAAACCAGAAAGAATGTATATATATTTAATATATAATATATTTATATAATTTTTTTTTTTTTTTTTAGATTTCCCTGCGGTGCTTGGGGTATGGATACGGTAGAGTTGGTGATGTCGAAGGAGAGGGTGAAGGTAGTAGTGGTAGGATGGAGGTGAGGTATAGTTGAATATTTTATAAACGGAGAGATAGAGCCAAACCCTTTTTAAATATTGAAAAACTTAAAACCATTTCCCGCGTTTTAAATATTTAAAGGATAAAAAAAAAAAAAAAGAAAAGAAAAAAAAAAAAAAAATTACGCCTCGCTACGTTATTAACGGACGTATATATATATAGAATAGTATATAGTGTAGTATATATATATACAAGCGAAACAGAGGGTGCAGCCCAAGCGAACGGGGCAAAACCCAAACGACGCGACGTACCTACTACTCGAGAGTTGTGTTACATTCTGCACTGTAAAACATCTCTTCTTCTCACAGTGGATAAAAAGAATAAATAAATGACTAAATAAATTTAAATAAAAAAAAAATATGAACTTTATATTGTAATATATTATTTATATCTACCTCCATTATAGGAGAATGACGTACGTATGTGTATACCTGTGTACAACAGACGTTTGACGTTCAAGAGTAGGTATCCGATTTGAAATCAATGCCCCTTACCGCCTGCACGACTGAACCTCCGCCTCCCTTCCCGTAACTTTATGAATAAAACAGGATAATAGCTAACTGGCCCATAACCCTTGCGATTCACCCTCTTTCCCTATTTTCTACCGTGGTATAACCGCACTGTTAGAATATACAGGGTGATTCAGATTAAGCTGTTCATATTTTGGGATTAGATTCACAGCTGAAATTTAAGAATAAATTTCCTTTACCAAAAATTGGTGGGATCGATAGATTCCGAGCTACGTAAGATCTTAATTTACCGATCGCGCGGAGCGTACAGATCAGTCAGGGCAACGCTCAACTTCCGCTCATGCGATCGGTGTCGACTAAGATCTTACGTATCTCGGTAAATATTGGTACCACGAATTTTTTGTAAAGGAAATTTAGTCTGATAAATTGACGAGGAATCTACCCTGAAAATATCAATCGTTAAACTTGAACCACCCTGTATACCGTATCGTAGAAAAGAAATAACGTTGACTAGCCGCTAAGGTTAACTCCATTAAATAAATTAGGTATATTATATAGATATGTACGAGTAAAAGAACATTTCTATATCGTTAAACTCTTTATATCTAACTACCTACCTAGTATAACGTGTGTAGACAGACCCTATATAAGTATTTTGTTGAATTGAATGATTTAATAGGCAAAAAAAGCTGCCTCCACTCTTACTCCTCGTGACTATAATAGATACAAAGCAATGATCATTCAAGTGGTTCTACGGTTTGTTTCAGTTTCTGAAAAAAAAGAAAAAAAAAAAAAGAAAAGAAACCGTTGAGATATAGATATTCGACTCTGCGTCTGCAGTCTACCAGTTGCAGTAGCTGCCCGGTGTACCATCAACCTGACGAATAGACCTATGTATATGTATATTGGCAATTATCTGCGAGTATATCGGCCAGTATCCAGGGTCTATAGAACCACGCCACTCGAGATATCTATGGGCGGGTTGTAGGTACTGCCGCCTCTCGACCGCCATAACGGGGCACGGCATAACTCAGAATTGCTTGCCTCCGGGGGTAGGAATTGACAGCATAGCGCTCTAACGTTGTGTGCCCTCGCGTTATGTATTTATGTAAATGTATAACCCCCCCCCTCGTCATATATACATATATATATATGCACACATCTACCCCTAACCACTCGGACAGGGTGCAGGTTGTAGGTGGTAGCCGTTGCTGCTGTGCTAACGTCGATATACTATACTATATATCTATATATATATTATATATATGTATGTATAAATGAAGTATATAGTACGCGTATGCGAATGTATATAGAATACAGAGGATATCCAACGATCACATTAATCAGAGGTTATTGCGTGCATTCCTAATCATCCGAGACCCCTAACTATTCTACGATTCCGATTGGTGCATTACGGGATATTTCCGGTCTAGGGTATAGAGGTAGGTAGGTATAGATGGATGTATGTATCACTGCATACCTAACCTATTCTATATTATGTGTGTATGAATATCTGTACAATGTGAAAAATAACATGGTGTTAATTGCAAGATTTTTTCAAGTTCCTATAAACTTTGAAGAAAAAAAGGTCAACTTGAGCCAAGAAAATTATTCTTGATTCAAGATAATTTTGCGGTCCAAAAATGAAGACCGAAATTTTCTCGGATCAAATAAAAATTATCTTAAATCAAGTCAACCTTTCTTTCTGTGTAGGTACTCTCTAAATTTGAATCAGTGAATAGTCATGTGCCTGAAGTTCCGAACGTTCATTTGAACGAAATTTCGAAAATGGCAAGCTTACCACGATTGTTAATCGACTAAAAATATCTACAAATTTGAGATAGATTGAAGACGGAAGGTCAGTTATAGAGATTTCGAAATTTAGAGATATTTTTGGTCGATTAACAATCGTGGTAAGCTTGCCATTTTCGAAATTTCGTTCAAATGAACGTTCGGAACTTCAGGCACATGAATAGTCACTGGTTTCCAGTTATAAGTCGGCCACTGATCCAATCAGTGGCCGACTTATAACTGGAAACCAGTGAATATTCACTGATTCAGATTTAGAGAGTATAGTATAGAAAGAGATGATCATATTATATACACTCAGAAAAAAGTCTTGTTGACACATCCAAAATTTGGGTTATTATATGCACAATCACATTTTTTGTTCAGTCAACCAAAAAATTTTGTTGGAATAGCCAAAATTTCGGTAGTCCCAACAAAATTTGGTTTTCCCAACAAAATTTTGGTTATCCCAACGAAATTTTTTGTTGACTGAACAAAAAATTTGATTGACTGAACAAAAAATGTGATTGTGCATATAATAACCAAATTTTGGTTGTTATTTTTCTGAGTGTATGAATGATGAAAAATCGGTTAAATTTTGGTAGATTTTCAGACGAATTTAATGACCGAGTATAAACGAGGGATAAAAGATATCAATAAGAGATGTGTGTTTGGGTAAAGTTCGTGAATTGGTATACCGGGGTATGTTATTAGAGGAAGTTGTATCGAGGGGTGCGGAATAAGGGATGGTTGGAATGAACGGTTGCAGAAATCGGTTAAAATCTGTTTGAAAGTGATTTCGATTGCTCGCTCTTCGAATCGTAGAATAATTACGAACTAATTAACAATCCAGTTTCAATCCAGGTCTACGGAAAATAGCAAATTCGTAATATCCTAGAATATTGCATCCACCATACCCTCACCGCTCTCTATCTATCTTTCTCTTTCTATGTCTCTCTCTTCTCTCTCTCTATCATCGCGTTAAATTGTGTACCTGTTTTCCTCACGTTTAAATACACGCAAGCGTATGTACATATATACCTATATATACGAACTGTACTACACTACACTGTACTATATACACCAGTTACCGTAAAGCACTCGTTTTACACGTGCCGCTTGAGCGCGCGGTCACACGCGCGAGGTGATAACGACCTACAGATTTTCAAATTTCCTATTTGTAAATAACCAATCAACACGGATGACCGGAATCGACTGTCAGGCCTCACTCTCGCCTCCGATCAGAGAGAGAAAGACAATTAATCATTTTCCATCAATTTGGTATTAGATTAGCTATATATATAGACATATATATAAATGGGATCTGCGGGCACTGTATGTATATCGAAGAAACGAACTACCATATACTGAGATCCATTATTATATATAAAATATATAAAAGCTTTAAACGACGGGTGTAAAAAAAAAAAAGCTGGACATTTTAGCCGGGGATTAGGTTAAAAAATTAGCCCAGTTTGTCGAGGAGGGTAAAAAGTTAATGCGTTTAAACGATAGGAACAGGCGAGAGAAGGCGATGGTTGGAAAACTGGTATTTCCAACATCACTTTGTGGTCGTTGTCAGCAGCTAGGGACGTTGCATGAAGCATCAGCAGCAGCAGCAGCAGCAGCATCCCAGTTGTTAACGAAGTTAAAGTCACGAGAATTAGTTCGCGGTAAAAGTATGATTGAGAAAAGTCTGTAGTAGTTAGGTATAAAGCAAGAAAATAAGAGAGTAGAAAGCCTAGCCTCTTCGACGTCAGATTTAAAGGGCGGACGTTATAGGCAAACGAGGAAGACGAGATAATATTATAATTCTTATAGTGCCGGCGGAATTCGCAACCGGTAAACTGGTAAAATGGCAAATCGTTTCTAAGTCTGCACAATGAACGGCTGTAGTCTATAGAGTAAGAAATTAATAAGTAAGAAAAAAAAAAAAAAAAAGGTGGTGAAACGCGGAGAGATTAGATTAGGGTGAAAATACAGAAATAATAATAAAAGAGGAGAAAACTCTCTAGCGAAAACAACTCGAGGAATACTACCTAACGAACGTAATTTCCGATGAATAAATACAGAAGAGAGAGACTGTAAACGGCGAATCATAAATTTTCAGAAAAACTTAGATGAAGAGTTCGCTGGAATTTGAATACGTAAACCAAAAATCAAGGAAATCTTCATTTGAATCCAAGATTTCATTCGGGGTTTAAAAATCGTATCTATTTACCTTAAATACGTTGTTATACCAAGAACAGATTCTAGCGACCATTTTATATCAACCATTTTGTAAATGCATCGATGAAGAAGTGTCAAGGATGATATAGCAAGCACATTGCCAACGTGTGGGGGTTAGCAAGGAAGAAGGCGCGTGATTTTCGCGAGGGTAAAGAGCGAGGAGGATAATATAGCCGGGGGTTAAGATCTGAAAAGGACAGGTAGAGTAGGGTGGTGGTGGTGGTTTCTCGGAGGGTCTTAAATGGGAAATAAGTTGGCGTCGCGCGCGGCTCCTCGGATTTTCGCACCGATCAGAGGAGGCAGCAAAAGCAAATCTCGCGCAAACTCGAGACCCTAAACGCCATCGCGGGTGACAAATTGTCAAATCACCACTTGTCGACCCCATAGGTCTTCGAGGGCTTTCTACCCCCTTATTCCACTTCTCGAAGTTATATCCGATGCGCCGTCTCTGAGGCGGTAATAAAAAAAAAAAAAAAAAAAAAAACAGCAGATTCTCTCTCCTGTAGGATAGAATCACTTTTTGCAGACAAATATCTTCAGACGATAAGCTGCAGCAATTTTGTTTTGTGCTTTTTTCAATCGTGGATGAGCTGATAATCACATTTTTAAACATAAGATGAAATGCATGCAGAAAGAAGACGGTGTGCAAGGGTAGTATACACCATCACCGACATTGCTGTCGCCATCGCTTTCGCCGCGCCCTTATCCTGCAGCTAATTGACACAGGGTGGAGTAATGGGGGCCCCAAGATGGCGTACCTATTACGTTTTCAATCTCGGGAATTGGGGGTCCCTCTATCCATCCCCCGAGAGGAATCGCGCGAATAGACGAACCGCGGGAAGCAAAAATCAGGAGATTCGGGGCTCTGGAATATCCTGCGGGTTATCCTCACCTTCCAGAGAAGAACTCTTCTTGTATATGATCACTAATTCCAGAATATCATGTGTTACATCAGAACAAATTTGTTGGCGCCATGTATGTGGAGACGAGGACCGTACATTGTTTTAAAAATTCATTTCCCAACTCTCTAAATTTGAATGAGTTAAAATCACTGACGATCAGTGAATAGTCACTGGTTTGCAGTTAAAAGTATGCCACTGATTGAATCAAATTCAAATTCAAATTTAAAGAGTTGGGAAATGAATTTTTAAAACAATGTACGGTCCCCGTCTCCACATACATGGCGCCAACAAATTTGTTCTCATTTCACTCATTCAAATTTTAGAGAGAATCTTTCCTATCTTCAAAATCTAAAATGCAAAATTCAATTCTAAGTTTGGTTTGAAACGTCGGAACTGAACTAATTGTAAATGTTTTAGTTTTTCAAGGTTTTACGTCCCACGAAAAGTAGAGATGATGTCTAAAATGATCGACTGCGTGTGTGTTTTAAAACCGAAACTGGTCCATCTCGTTAATTACCTCCACCCTTCGAAACTACCAATGCAGAGAGTATATTTTTTCCCCGTGCAGTTATAAGTCGATGGTAAAGGACCCGGAAACAAGAGGGTCTACCTACCCAGGGTCGCAAGAGGGACGAGAGGACAGCCACAGGTGGTCGAGCGGCTGATAAAGACTCGAGAGAGTAGAGACAAAAAGCGAAACTTTTTGAAAAGCGATATATACGTATACTTGAATACGTGTTATATGCGCATACCTAGCTTTCAGGTTTGTTAAAAACTGCAGTCCAGCAAGCTGCGGCATATTCTACATCGCGTATAAATTTTAGCAAACAAATTCGATGAGCCATGCTTGTGCAGTAGGTACTGGTAGATGTACACAGCATACGTACTACGGGCTCGTTAAGGATCATGGCTCAACCCATGGTACGTTATATACGGTACACGGTACTAAATACTCTTGAATTTCTGATTCTCGATTCCACCAAGCACAGCATAGCACAGGTAGTATAATACGTACGTTCGTACGACATGCCAGAGAACAAGGGGAATACGAGAGTGCAATTAAGCCGAAATAGGTGTGCAATATGCGACGCTGAATGCATATTTACCCCGATGATGCGGTTTACCATATCAAAGATTCGCGACGCCTTGTCAACACCTCAACTCACTCAAGGGTTACACCTGGACCATTATTCACATGGAGATTCGAAGGAGTAATATAAAATATGAAATATGAAATATGAAATATATTGTAGATTTAATTAAATCGCAACCAATTCCTGTATTCTATTTTATTGTATTTTACTATTTATATTCCGAATCAAATGATGGCTGTGTGCTGTATTAAGTAGTATGTGGGTGGGATGAATTTCTCTTCTCCTTCCTTCCTCGGTCACGACTTCGGTATTTTTTACCACCACCCTCGACCTGCGGAGCTCCTAGCACATGCATATTTATATTGCGTATATAAGATAGTGGTTTTTCTTTTGACGTTTTATGGTTTATATTCCCGTTGGCTGACGCGCGAGGTAGAAGTCTCTTCCTCTCTCTCTCTCGAGCCTGTTATTATTTATCGACTACTGCACCAGGAACAGATAGAAAAAGAAGTCAGGGAATAGAAAGAAGGTAAAGATTTGCATGGAATCTATGCGATACGACAACGACATATACGAGCGGGTAATTAAGACGCGATTAACGACCCGGTTTCTTATTCGAATAGAAATTAAGCCGTTCTTTCTTTTCCACCATATGATATATTCCTACGTGGAGAAATATTCCTTACGTATTCTTTGTATTATGCGGAAATTATAACAATCGCGAATGATTTATATAGAGATATGAAAAATGGTAGGTGATTTTTTTGTGCGCCTTATATTCGTATAAATAAATTACACATGCTAGGCTTATGTACATTCAAAAAAAAGTTTCTAAATTTCAATTAAAGTAGCTTTGAATTTCTTTCAGTTGCATAAAAATTACCCATTAATTGCATGTATTTGAGAAACGGTTCAATTTGTGAATTGTGAATTTTTTTCTAGAAGAGAAAATCGAAACAAAGAAATCGCATATGACCTAGTTCTAGACTTTTGAGCTAGGAAACACTGGAGAAGACATTTTTTAAACTTTGTGGTCAATCTTCACAAATTTTAGACTAATTTCTGTGCAAATAAGAAATTTCCTATAGATTTGACGAATTTCAAACAAATCCTTTGGAGTTCAGAGTTCAAGCGGCGTTAGAAACGTACATATATATTATATAATATGTATATATGTACGATAAAAGCCTAGAGATCGTTCGCAGTGATTCTCTTTGAAAAGAGAGCAGGGGTTTGGGTTGGAAGGGTTGAATGGTAGACTATACTCGAGTACCTAGTCCGCGGAAGTGCGCCTCGCAAATATAAGAAGAAGCGCAGCACAGCGCATCAGCTCAGTAGGTACCCATATAGGTATAACATATTCCATAATGCACTGACAAATAATACGATACGTAATCTATCCTTTGCAGAAAGTCGGTGGGGTTGTGCAGTGTTCGGATATTTAAAGATGAAAATAAAAAAATGAAAAAAAAAAGACAGAATTAAAAAAAATTAAAAAATATATGTGAGAGAAGGGAAACTTAACTCGAGGACACGGACGCTGATGATGATGATGATGATGATGATGATGATGCCGGTGCTGCAGCATCATCAGGGGGATAAAAAAAAATTAAATCCTACTTCGTTTCTAATTTTACACCCACACCACACTACACAATTTTACTCAATTCACAATTCAATGCTCTCTCGCCTCGCTTACTCTGGTAAATAGACTCCGCAGACTCGACTCGTTGCGAATTAGCTACCGCAGTCAGTCACTCTGTACCTGTTCTTCCATACATCAGAAGTACGTCTACAATTATTATATTATACTATACTATACATAATGAAATGCACTTGCAACACCCCCGCGATATATACCTATACAATACGTTAATATAAAATAGAAAAAGTTAAGAGAGGCGTCGTTTTATTCGCATTCAAATTACACACACATTCTACACTCAGAAAAAGGTCTTGTTGAGACAACCAAAATTTGGGTTATTATATGCACAATCACATTTTTTTGTTCAGTCAACCAAAAATTTTGTTGGAATAGCCAAAATTTTGGTTGTCCCAACAAAATTTTGGTCATCCGAACGAAATTTTTGGTTGACTGAACGAAAAATTTGATTGACTGAACAAAAAATGTGATTGTGCATATAATAACCCAAATTTTGGTTGTGTCAACATGACCTTTTCCTGAGTGTATCATAATATGTTATTATGACGATGATGATGATGATGATGGATTGTTTTTCTCATTGGTGTGCTTAAAAAAATTACCCATCATACGATTTATAATTTTGGGTAAAATTTAGCTACTTTATCATCGAATCTGGCGAAACGACGTGCTGCAGTGTGGCGAGAATCTCGCCGAATTGCGTGTACTTACATAGCTTTGGCTGTTATATATTTCACGTATCATGTACCTATGTGTATGCACGTACGAGGGTATAACTGATCATGAGTAACCGAGTACCTACCGGAGTAATATTAGCTACTCGCCCGGAATCGAGTATGTAGCTCTCACGATCCTGGTGGTTGAGCTATATACCAGCTACTGTATAGGAGTTAGCCTGGTTCCATAATGCGATTAATTTCTATTGCTAATTGTCGATGATTAATACAAATGGGGAAGAGCCCTACCGCGCCGTTCGATCGCGAGCGGGAAAAGGAAACATAGGATAGGGTAATATACAGGGTGATTCAAGTTTAGTAGTTCAAATTTTGAGGGGGTAGATTCCCCGCAGAAAAATTCAAGACTAAATTAACTCTACAAAAAATTCGTGGGACCGATATAGTTTCCGAGCTATGTAAGATCTCAGTTTAATTTTTGGTAAAAGTAATTCAGTCTGTGAATTTGGAGAGCAATCTACCCTCAAAATATGACTCGTTCAATTTGAATCAACCTGTATATTATCTACTATGACGTATATACGAAGGCTGAATTATAAACGACACAATACACAACAACGAGGTAACAAAAACAAGAAGAAAAAAAAGAAAAAAAAAAAAAGAAATCTCTTCACAATGTCATAAGTGACTTAGCTATAAATTGAGGATACGGTGTACAACCGGAGAAGCGATCGATGAAATAACAATGGATTCGTTTAGCTAGTAGTACTTGTATCAATTGTATGTAACGTGGTCTTTTCTCTCTCTCTCTCTCTCTCTCTTTTTTTATTTATCGATACCCATTTTCTTAACGTTGCGTTTAGATGAAAAAAGAGAGAGAGAGAGAAAAAAAAACGCGTTCACTATGAGTTTGTCAAGTTTTTCTTTGCTTTTCCACGTGATTTTTCATATGAGGGATGAAATTTTTTACAATTTTTTTTTTTTTTATTTCTACGTTGAAAATATTAGTATATTACAGGAGAATAAATTCCGTTGGTATATATAACGCAGGTACTAGCGTATAATATGTACGTATAAGCTGATCTGGAGTTTAACGCACAATTAATTTCTTCGACGATTCGCAATCGACCGTAGACGAATCGCGATGGGGTAGCTGGTGCTGGCTGGTAGGTAGGTAGGTAGGTAGGTACGTACGTAGGCAAGTGAGTGCCACAAATTTGTGCCAGGATTTACCTGCACCTCGGAGTATTTCCACTGCATCGAAATCTTCGCTAATAATTACCGGCCTACACGTTAATTAATTGACTAATTATTATTCCAATTTCAGCCCGCGAAACACGCGAGTCTATCCTTACCTCGTGCACGATACGACACGTACGTACATACCTACATACGACTCTCGATATATTCATTAAGAGCCTTATTTTTTATTTTTATTTTTTTTTATTAATTTTTCTCATTTCCTCGCTATCGCTCCCCCTCGATCATAATTTCTTTATTTTAAAACCATATATACTATATCTTCACACATACGTGTGTATATATATATATATATATATATATATATATATATATATATATATATATATATATATATACTACCTATACGTACGTCAGCGTCGATTTATTCAGACGATTTTTCTACTCGCTTACTGCAGTCGTATACTTAATATGATTAAGAAAAAAAGAGAGAGAAAAAAAAAAAGAAAAAGGTGATACATACACTCTAATTTTCGATTTTCATTATGTAAAACAGTAGTATACCTATAGGAATCGCGATTAGCGGAGAGAGAGATAGAGAGAGAGAGAGAGAGAGAAGTTGAAATTTCGTGATGCAATCGTGTATACATACCGCGAACCGCGGATCGGGGTGATTAATTATCAGCAAATAGGAACAGACATAGATTGATATTCCTAGTTCTTGGTTACCCTATACGGATTTACTGTGAAAATCAATCGATTTTGACAACAACTGATGGCTCGACGATTAGGTACTTGCAGCCCTTAAGGAAAAAAAAAAAAAAAAAAAAAAAAGAGACAACGTACGAAAAAAATTTTCACCGCATTTTCGAAAATGTTTCCGTTATCATTTGGAAATAAAAAAAAAAAAAATGAAATAAATTCAATATATGATAGTATAGTTATATATATATACGTTTGCGGATAGAAAATCGTTTATACATATACTTTAGGTATATAATATGTATACGAATGTAGGTATAGGGTTTAGTGGTGGATATACCTATATATAGGTACAGGGGTATATATCGGTTGATATCTCCGATATTTATGGGCAATATTTCCGATTCAGCTGGTGCTATCGAACCCCTTACCAGTTCAACATGTCCGCAATAAAAAAGTGGATAAAATTATACCGATACGAGATATCGGTATATCGATTCCAAACCTCTACCTGCATTTGCGCGCAGGCCAGTTTCTCGTCGTTAAATTATTTATTAAATTCTTTCTTTTTTTTTTTTTTCTTTTCTTACCTTTTTACTTCTTTCTTTATCTCTCTCTCTCTCTCTCTCTCTCTCTCTCTAAATAACGCTTCGTTACAGAATATATTATATGGTACCTACCCATAGCTATAACAGAGGCCTTGATCTCGATGATTAATAATAATAAAAAAAAAAAAAAAACACGTTACGATATCAATTTTTTCTAATTTATAGTCAACTTTCCGCAAGATTCTTAATGTAAAAAAAAAAAAAAAAACGAAATTAAATCGTACGTAGGAAAAAAAGAAAAGGTTACAGTTGCCGCTGCTGCAGAGAGATGCGCGACTGAACGTTAGGGACTAAAACGCAACGGAACGTAATGCAACGGTTATTGTTACGATTACTGTTATTGGGGTTGTTACGCCCGTATATATATATCGTACAGTACCTATATACCTATGGCTAACAGTCTCTTCTTAATGATTACGATTATGAAAGTTATTCCGCACGTTGTATTATTAAACCCTCATCCCCTATCCCGGACTCTGCATCCCTTGCACGCTATATGTACCTATATATATATATATATATATATAACATTAATATTAATATTAATATTAATATTAATATTTTTTTATTATTATTATTATTATTATTAATATTATTATTGCGTCTTATATATATGTGAATTTATAATATCTTAACAAGTTGTGAATTATTAAAACTCGTTAGTTAACACTATACGACCTCGTATAGGCTTACTCATTTCTAATTATCTATACGCTATTGCTGTTTCATTGCGCAGATATATATTCTATACAACGCGAGTTATAGAATCTAAGCTTTATTATATATATACATTTAATCGTTAATCTCATCGTGCATACGTCATAATACAGAGACACATGACTATATGAAACATATATATATATATAATATAATTATATCTACATATTTAACATGTCAGACGAGACCATATTATATACCTACACAGAAAGAAAGATCGACTCGATTCAAGATAATTTTGCGGTCCAAAAATGAAGACCGAAATTTTTCTCGAACGAAGAAAATTTGAAAAAATGAAGACCGAAATTTTCTCGGATAAAATCAAAATTTTTTTTCTCGAACCAAGAAAATTTTCCAAATTTTCTTGGTTCGAGAAAAAAAAAATTTTGATTTTATCCGAGAAAATTTCGGTCTTCATTTTTGAACCGCAAAATTATCTTGAATCAAGAATAATTTTCTTGGCTCAAGTTTACCTTTTTTCTGTGTATTCAGAGGCCAGGGATTATCATCTCGCAGGCATTTTTCATACTATTTTTTTTTTTTTTTTTTTTTCTTCAACTTTCTTTTGAAAAAAAACAATTTCATCTCTTTCTCTTTATTTTCGTCGGGTTAGGTAAAGTTCATATATATATATACATCTTGATGATATACATAATATATGTATTATAGATCGGTCTAGATACACCTGCAAGCAATTGTAGATACTTTTGTATATATATATATATATATACGATTCGAAAAAGAAAAAAATAAAATAAAATAAAAAAAAACAGCAGCGTCGTAGTTTATACTACGTAGGTACGACCGATGTACTAACATATATATACAAAAATCTATTCCCACCGGTTCCCTATCTCAGTTTGGGTATAGTGGGTAATTACGAAATTAGTGGTAATAACAAGATATGAGGAGTCAGCGATAGAGATGATCGCCTTGCCTTGCCTTACCTTACCTTACCTCGCCTCGTCGGGGCGGGTGAAAGAATATAAATAATATTTGGTCTGATATAATACCGAGATTATAAATAATTGTATGATTGCTATAAATTAGTGTAATTTCTTTAGTATAGGTACTATATATATATATATATATATATATATATACATATAATATTGTATATAGTATTCTTATACTATATAATATGTACGTATACATATATATATATACTATATTTGAGGTACAATAAATTACGAAAGTATTTCGATCAAATTGAGTATAAGGTTCGTTACCCCTATATAACACAACTTAAAACTCTACAAAAGTTAACAAGCCAAAAAACAAGAAAGAGAAAAACAGAAAGAATGAAACGACCATCAACCATCATTCGGTATCATATTCCGTTTTTCTCTGTATAGCAGCTAGCTTTACCTACATCTCTCTCTTTCTCACACTTTTTTTTTTTATTTTTTTTTTTTTAACGCTTGTTCAAATGTGATCAAACGATAAAGCCTCAAAGAACCAGTACCTACAGATCTCTAAACCTGACCTAAGCCAACGCGTATAATATATATATATATATAATCTCCGAGCGTAATCTCTAACGAAGGGTTGTATTTTCGCTGTCACGCTATAATAAGAGAGAAAAAGGATAGTAAATGGTTAAAAAAAAAAAAAAAAAATTGCAAAAAAAAAATTCTTTCGTAATTTTCGCCTTATATAATCGTTTGGGAAGAGGTAAAAAAAAAAAGGAGATTTGATTTTCGTACAAAATTTAATGCAACACGTATATAGATTATGCAGCTGTCGTTTAAACTCGTTACTCTCTCTCTCTCTCTCTCTCTCTCTGTGGATCGTGAAATTATACCCTATCCAATATATATATATATAGGTACGTGAAATGAAACACAACAGAACATTGAACACAACAAACATCGGACCAGGAGGTTTAACTGTAGTTGCGGATAGCATTGGGGCTAACTAAGGGTAGGGGGTTGGCGCAAAGTGGTCGGGCGCGGTTGTACCCAGCCTTGTTTAGATATCATTAAGCTGGGTTTTCAACACCAACGCATTAAGCGGGCCGCGCGTGGTTTCCAGCGATAAGTGAGACAATGAAACAATGACTGGTTAGAACGCGGGGAGGAAGGAGGAGGAGAAATCGTCCGGACTAGAAGAGAATCGGAAAAAAACGATTTTAAAAACGGATATACTTCGAAAAAAAAAAAAAAAATAATAATAATTTAGTTATTTCCTTATATACTTGTACGTATTATAATGTACATATATACCTATAAGTAGTTAAAATAAGAATAAAAATAATAATAAGAAGTTTCTAAGACTTATAACTCATCTTCGAGTATCTTTCGAACGTGTGCGTAGGTATATATACATACATATTTATATTATGTATATATAAATATATATTATATATGTATACGTACATCGCGGGTTTAGTTACTATATTACGTAGGTATAATATAAATATATATATAAATGAATATATATATATGTATATTGGTTTTTTTTTTTTTTTTTATATTCATAAACACATTTATTATTATATACACGCGTGTATATTTATTACCTGTATTGTATATATTGGTATAGCGTAGTTTTTCGTATACATATATATAGAAATATATAATACCTATATACTTCTCATTGAAGGTCAGGTAATCTTTCTATTTTATAAAACGGCCTTTGCGCTCTTTCTCTCTCTCTCTCTCTCTCTCTCTCTTGCTTGTAGTATATATACACACTTATACAAATATAAGAACCACCGCACGTCAATCATTTAATAAACTATTCGTTCGCGGGGTTTGAGATTGAGATGATTGATATTTGTATATATATATATATATACAATATACAATATATACATATATATATATATACACACAGAATATATGAAGTCGAGAATAAAATTATAGAAATATTATAGTTGAGCTATAATAAATTTACAACTGATTTAAATATATTTTATCCTCAAGGCGCGGTTATATTACAGTCTCGATTATTATTCACATATATATATATATATATATATATATAGTTTGTTAGTTAGTTAGTTAGTTATTTTATACATATATATATATATAGATATACTATACTGGGTGGTAATTTATATGTCAATAACTATAATATATAATTACCGACATAAATATAAAGAGCGAAGAAGGAGAGAAGTAAAAGGAAAAGTAAAAGAAAAAGAAAAAATATATATAGAATTTTATATATTATAAAAAGTCAATTGCGTGTATAGCGATGGATATTCTACGTAGTTATATTATATATGTATATCGACTAAACGTGATATTACCGTATATATATATATATATATTTTTTTTTTTTTTTTTGTTTTATTTATATTTTATCTTTTTTTTTTTTTTTTTTCTTTTTTACTCATTTTTATTATTTCTTCTCTTTTTTTTTTTTTTTTTTTTTTTTTTTTTTATATATACGTTCCTTAGACTGAGGAACGGAGGTCTGCTTGCCATTATACATTGCGTGGTAAATAATAAACATTTATAAGGCCTTGGGAGTTATTATACAATATATACATTCGTGTACGCCCGATGCCATTATGGCTATTGTATATTATTAATGCAGCGGTGCTCATCGAGGGCTCGCTTCCCATCTCTATACCAACATACACCTAATATATAGTATATATACATTAGTACATATATATATATATATAAAAATATAAATTATAGTTTCATGATCACGTGACGTATATAACTGCGGTGCTTTGATACAAAACCCAATATCTATATATATCGCGTCACTAATGCCATAAGGTCGTGAGCGTCAAAATTTTTTTTTTTTTTGCGGATATGCTCAAACGATGTTATATGGCACGAAAAAGATTTTGCCACCAAAAATACGAAATTTTTTTTTTTTTTTTTTTTTGCGCTTACGACGTTATCCGACCTTATGGTCGTAAGCGTCAAAAAATTATTTTTTTTTTGTGGATATGCCCAAACGATGTTATATAGCACGAAAAAGATTTTGCCACGAAAAATAAGAAATTTTTTTTTTTTTTTGGCGCTTACGACCCCTTATGGGCATTAGTGACGCGATATATCTCGTATATAAAAAATAATAACGTATATTTGAATATTTGACCAAAATTGAATTCTATGACCAAAGTAGAAAAAAAAAAAAAAAAAAAAAAAAAAAAAAGAATATGATCGTATTTCAATTATTATAATTAATTATTATTTTCATCTCATTCTTTTATATTATACTAGAATATATATTTAAAGATACCGAGTCGGTTTTTTATATTTCTCTTGTTAAAATATTAGATGTTAGTAGATATATATATATATATATATGTAAGTGTATTACATAGGTAAATAGGTAGGTAGGTAATATTTCTTTCTGATTATGAGATAAGGCGGTGGTTAGGTAGGTAGGTGGGTAGGTAGGTAGGTAAGTAAGGTATAACTATATATATATATATGTAATAACAGTGTGTTAGTTTCATGTGTGTTCTGCAGTGTTAGTGTACAAGGGGGCTTTTCAGGTGAAGATTAGGTTAATTATTTTATATATATATATGTAACGTCAAACAGCCGCGATAACGCAACATTTATATCAATATTTATAATAAAAGATAAGATTAAAAGTAAAATTGTAGAATTGTATATAGTATATAAATATAGGTTTATATATATATATATATATATATATATATATATATATATATATATATATATATAATATATATACCCTATACTTATAACTTACATATATATATTATATGTACTATATATGGATATATACGCGATCTCTCGCCAGACCTCTCTCTCTTTCTCTCTCTCTCTTCTAAATGTAGTGTATAATGAATGAAAAAGAAAATTGTTCAATTTTGAGAATCCCTGTTTTATATACCTATTATAGTATTTTTTATTTTTTTATTATGAAAATAAAAATATTACGCAAGAAAATGCAGACCGTAGTGATCGTGATTGTGATGATATGACTATTAAAACGTAAAACGATTTATTATATATATATATAAATTGAACTGCTTTATACGTCTATATAGCTAAAATAATTATGATCGAATATATGCATATTATAAATAATATAAATGAATTGAATAAATGGAAGAACAAAAAAATAGTAGATATCTGACTTGTTCTGCGTGACTGAAATTTTTCCAAGTTCCGAAATCGAATGACTGCGCATGCGCGAGATCTTATAGATCTTTTAGATCGTGATCGCGCGCATGCGCAGTCATTCAAATTCGGGATTTGGAAAAATTTCAATCACGCAGGAACCTCTAACAAATCTATAATACCTACAGTATTATTATATTTCTAACGATTGATTGAAGCCTCCCCTGGTTCTCGGTTCTCTACGTACTAGTATATCATGAACATAATATCTATATGCATCCATCTACTATATAGGATAAAAGTTTCTATGAATATATTTCTGCGACTTTAAACTCGTATAATATAGACGTACACGAGTTGTATCGATATAATCATATATTCCGAGTAGAAATTAGATCAGGCAGCCTGACGGAACATAGCGTTACATCAGGCGACTATCAGGCCTGATTCGGGCCCGACATGGGCCTGATTCGAGCCTGACCTCATTTCTACTCGGGATACAGAGCGATTCTGTGGAAAGTAACGTGCCTAAAAAATTGGCAAGCACTAATTGAGCAGCTCAAACATCGACGATTGGGTTTTATTTATTAGGTGGGAAATAAGACCCAATCGTCGATGTGTTTGAGCTGCTCAATGCATTTAAGGCTAGTTACTTTCCAGAAAATCGCTCTGTAGACTAAATCGGAAACCGGTGTATCATCGTACTTTTGCCTATCGGATCTGTGTACCTATAGGTAGGTACAGTTTGTAACTAAAATCGCAACATAAAACAGCAGCTGAGTATGTATATATGTATACTTGTAATAAATCAAACGCATATATACCTATATACGTGTATATACTATATATCGACGTTCGCATAGAATTGCAAATGAGGAACGCCATCTTTAAAATAAAAAGGTAGATACTAGCCCCGTAGAGATACTATATATACACGTAGGTACGTACCTACATGGTCTTTCCACGAGTAAGTGAGAGAGTAGAGTATAGAGAGAGAGAGAGAGAGAGGGAGAGATGGAGATAGGGCTAGTGATGCTTATACTTATACATATACTTCGGCAACGAAACGGGAAAGAGCTTAAAATGAATAATGTATCGTATACTTAATATTATATACACATCTTAGTTTCTTTCCCTCCTCTCTTACCTAACCTATACATATATAACCTAACCCCGCGTCTTACTTATCCATCTATCTATATGCGGAGAAAAATAGAAAGATTTTTAATAATATTATAAGCGAACTTTCTAGCCAATGACTGTACACTGTACCTACCTATACGACGTCATAAAAGTTACCAAGATATGATAAAAAAAAAATTTGATTTTTTTTTTTTTTTTTTTTTTAGTATAATTTAAGTATATGATTGATAAGAAAAAAAAATTAAAAAATTAAAAAAAAAAAAAAAAAAAAATTGTATAATCAAGAGGTAATTTTCAATTTTGATACAATATTCGTCGTCCTATTCTTCCTGATTTTTTTTTTTTTTTTTTTTTATTTCACGATGATGACATTGGTAAATATCATTCGACTTTCGCCCGTAGGCAATAACGTTGATTTACGATCTTAAGATGATAATTAGCAAAGCAAAATATCTATCGAACGGTACTTGCTGTATATTATTATTAAAAATACATCTTAGAATAAAAATGGTCATTTTTAATTAATAACTTTTTTGATAGTATATGTTTTTTAAATTATTATTTTTACTCATCTTTTAAATAATGATTTTAACATAAATCATAGATTTACCTACATTTGAAATTCATGAATTTAGCAAAAAAAAAAAAAAAAGAAAAAAAAAAAAAAAACAATAATATTCAACGATAATAAATTCTATTTAGCTGTATTACGGAAACTATATAGTACTAGTCAATTGTGAAAATAGGTATTCGTTGTATAAGTCTATTATTTTATATGGGTATATTTATAGGTGATAGAAGATAACTATATAGACTATTATTATAAATCGCAAACTAGAAATTATAAGAAGGTGAAATAATTATTTTTACGTATAAAAAAATATAGTAACAATGATCGATATTATATCGAGTATCATTATTTCGTTTTAAGATTTGGTTTTCAAAACACAAGAAAAAGACAGAAAAAAATTTAGAAAAAAAAAACGAATATGTATGTAAAATAGTAAAAAAAAAAAA